>JABMDO010000509.1:0-27697 GCA_014851415.1 Cnaphalocrocis medinalis
GATGATACGTTTTGAAAAGCCTCCGAGCTCTAATTATAAATGGGTAGTAATTTAAACGAGCTTCTTTTTAATAGCATTTTGGCCTCAGGAAATATATGTTAGCTTCTAAATTACTAAGTCAGCCACAACCAATGCGCGTCTGAATTATAGTATTTCAGCCACTAAATATCTTTTGATGTAAGCCACTGTAATTATAACTCAGCATGGCAGTTATTTTTTAGCATCTAAATTTGTGGTATGCATTCAAACAGCAACCTTCTAAATTATTGATATATGACACCAAAAATAGTAATTATAGTAGCTTCTAATTTCATAATTTTAGTATGAATAAATTGTAACTCATCCTACATTTATTCGATCGTTAAATTTTCCTAAAATTGTCATCGAATATTATATTAAAGCCACTTTTATTTATTACACATGAACTATTTATGGCAACAACGCAACGATACTAACCGCCAATTGATTTACATTAATTGTGAGGAATATGAGAAACATTTGAAAAACAATCCAGCAATTTATTTATTTATTTATTTATTGAGTACAGCCACATGACACATATTAATACAAACACGGTTTCTTAATAATTAAACTTATCAGTTCTGATATGCACCACAATAACGGCGTACATAACACTTACAATAATACGTGCTAATATTTAATATTATACATACATAACGAACAACTTTATGTGGAAATAAGAGCTGAAAAAGTCCATCAGGCTAGATGCCTGATAGATATTCTGCAATGAAAACAAAAAGGAAAGTATTAATAAATGTTTTTACTTATGTAATAATTTCTTAACAATGATTTTTATTGCAAAATTATTAATATAATTAATTATTGTTTGGCGCGTGTAAAAAATATTATTACGTATCTCAAAAAAATGTAATGCATTCCTTTATGTTTTCATAGCTGAATGTTTTTAAATATATCTCATAATCCTCTTTATTGGTATCGTTTTTAGTAATAAGTAATAAATAGATGAATAAATTAGCAAGTATATGTATGTAATTCCGAAATTATAAGAAAAAGAAAATATGTATACATACTATGATAATATGTATATACCCATGTATATAGCGGCATTAATAAGCCAGTATATATATAACTGGCTTATTAATGCCGCTCGCGCTTAAGTTGGCCTTCCACGCTTTCTTTTCAGTCCAAGCACTGTGCTTTTACCTCCAATGGCGCCATTACGAATTTCTGGCGCCAAATCGTAGGTACAGTGGCTATTTTCTCGATAAAAGAATGTGAAGTATTATTTTAGATGTTAAGATATAGTATTTTGATGTTGAGTATTGAAGCTTGAATGTATTATTTTTGAGGACGTTGTATTGAAGCTGTAAAACTTAATATGGTAATGAGTTACAAATTCCGTGGCTGAGTTAGTAAATTAGTTTGCAATATATAAATCAGAAGGACAAGTTAAATTAATTGTGGATATTGACTTGATGCTTTCTTTAACATTTTTAGTTGCCATTGTAAAGAAGATGAATCAGTTAATTAAAGGCTAAGTAATTTTCCCGATGCTTAGTTATTAAATAAGAAGTTTGGGCGCGTGGCCAAATAAAAAAATTGCGGCCATGTTTATTATTTCTCATTATAAATAAATAAATTAATGCACCAGACAATCACACCAATCAACTTGGTCTCAAACTTGGGCAACCCCTGTACTATGAGTATCAGGTGACGATAATTAACTGGAAGCGACAACCCAAAACCAATTTTCTTGAGTCTGGGGACCTAAGAAAATTTTGAAAATGTAGTTTCCTAAATTGACTTCACCGGGAATCGAACCCGGGACCTTTCGTAATTCAAGCGAATCGCTACTGCGCCATCGAGGCCGTCAAATTCGTACGGCAACTACAATAAAGCAAAGAACGTTCAAGTGATACTCGTATTAAGGATTTAATTTTATTGTATTCTTCATCATACTCTACCGTTGGATTTTTTTTGTAACATTCGTGGATACAAATAGCACAATACGACGTATACCCATAATAGAGGTTACAAGGCTATTAGTATAATAGTAAAATATCTCATCAATCCTCTTTGATGTACGAGCAACCGCAGACTTGGTGTCCACTCTTGGAGTAGTCGTAAAGTTTAACGCACTTCAGGCAAAACTGGTAGCTAAATGACGAGTTGAAACATCGCAAACATTGCAGGCTATAAACTGTACTTCACCTCTAAGCCAACAATAAAAGGTAAACCAACGTAGCAAAGTCTAAACTCAAAAGCAGCTATTTCGAGTTATGACTTTTTAGATGTGAAGTCTCACCGGCGCAGCCACGCGAACAAACGAGTAGCCTACGAAGCCTTTTTGATCTTTACCCCGTAGAGTCAAGCGCTAATTTTCCTTGAAAGATAAATGACACTTAGATATGTCCTTTCAACACGAAGACTTGGTGCCACGCGTAATATACTCTCCGACTGGTTTAACCATTTTTTTATCTGTAAGAAGATATTTCTGTATCTTATTTAGAATCGATGCGACTTTAGAGAGAAAATATAAAGTTGCATTATACTGCCCGGTTATAGAATTCAATGGTGTTTGTAAATTGAAATATTGTATGTTTTGATATTCAGTTTAAAGTTATTCTTTATGTTGTCGATAACACCTTTGAGTTTGTTTGTATTGAATTCGGGTTTTTACAATAAACTTTCATCATTTAGGTACTGTTAATGGTTTATTTATGTAGCATAAAGCACTTTATATACCTATGTATGTATAAATGTTTTCCCTCTGAGAAGAAGTTTGCACGATGCGCACCTGTTCGGTGTCTCCTCCTCTTCCTGCTTATTCTCACCGTCTGAGCGTCCCTTAGGCTCCAAAGCGAAGACTTAGGATGCAAAAATGACGAGAATAAAGTCTGGTCGTGGGCGTTTTCAAAGTTGACTGCCAAGATACAAGGATTGAAACAGAAGGCTCGTCGGCCTACATCTATCATCATCTATAATCGATGAGGAAAGATGTAGGTGTTTTATGATGGCATACCTTTCCAGTAACCGCAGAGTAGGCGTAGGAAATAATGTGTAGTCGTGAAATCATTTTGGCATTCGTCACCTGAATTACTCAGCCGCAAATAGCTTTCAAGAGTAGTGTGAGAGCTTGTTATTAAAAGCTTTTAATAAACTTGCTCGTCTGCTACCTATCACATAAAAAAAAAAATACTTAACTGGCATTTTGACCAGAATTTATGATTTTAATTATGTTTATAACTTTACGTAAAATTTTGTGCCAAAAACTTTGGTCCATAAGTTTATTCAATGACAATTACATTTTGCCAATTATATATTGATCCTAAAAATCATATGCAACTAGATAGGTGACCCTGCGTCGATCCAAAGTTGTAAGTTGTCGGCTAGAGTCCAGTCTAGTCCGGCCCTCACCCGACAGGTGCAGCGGATGCGCAACCGGCCTTAGTGCATTGCAACCCGTTTCACCGCAACTAGAGCTTGGATTTGGAGATATCGATGGTCTATGAGACTGATGCAATAGTTATGAAACTTTTGGGGTACAGAACGCCATACAGTATGTTATTACAATCTATCAAACTTCCTTTTTTTTGAGTTAATGCCTTTATTGTGATAAAATATAAAAAATCTAGATTTAAAAATCACAAAAAAAAAAAAACATAACATAAATATTTTGAAATAAAATATGACCCAAATTACTGGCCCCAGGCATCGTGAGAAGACTTTGCGTAATTCCTCTCTGAATGGCCAAACATTGGCCCAGAAAATTTAATGTATATTGAACCAAACGTATCAGGCGCTAAAATGAGAATCGATTGAAGAAATTTGTCAGATTTGTACATTGAGGTATGCCTACTACCTTTACTACCTTTTTTTTGCTACACTATACTTACTACCTAGTACGTAGTAAGTATAGTAGCAGAAAAAGGCACACTATAATGCCAATTTAATCTGACTGGCACTGTTTTCTTTATGTTAATTAATGAAAGGTACTGTTTCCTTACTCCAAGGTTGTCTGGAAGAGATCAAGACCACCTACATTGTACTCGTATTAGCAATTATTAAGTACAACAATATGCTATAAATGTATCACTGGGGAGTATATTCAATTAGAATACCTACCTGATTTAAATCAATTACAACAACGGCGCGACGCGACGGTACGAGTAGCTCAATAAACAAAAACTTAAGTCTTCCAAGTGCGAGGTTGTGGCTGCAAAACCAAGCTTGCATGTTCAATTATATTTTATTTTATAATTTTTCAAAGTGTTTAAACTATTATTGATAATTATATTTAAGACATGATTATGTTTTTCGATTACTTGTTGCCAGAGTTTTTTAGTAATATAAAAAGTGGAATCATTGATATTTTTGTTTTACTTCTCCAGAAGTGATACGTCATATGCTAGTTTAAGTAAGCTGATAATATGATGAAAAGAAAAAAATAGGAAGTGTGTCTATGACATGTAGTACCTACTTCTCCATCTGCAAACGGGAGGACACAGATAAAATGGAATGCATGAAATTATCCTGGACACATGGCTACTTTAATAAAAATTCTACTATTTAAGTATATGAAAAGGTCTTAAAATAAAATTCATAATACAACGATAATATTTATCGATAAATTCCTTCCCTACCTGCAGCGCTCCCTTGTGGGCGTTTTCTCTTCCACTCGCTTTGACTAGGTTTGAGAAACCTGGATCATATTTTGTGGTTTGTGTTAAAGTTGCCGAGTCAGTATTGAAATATGTTTTTAAAGAAACGTTAGCTGGTTTTATAGCAGAATTATGGCTTCCAACATGACTACCTTCGTAGCAAAAAAAAAAATGTTTTAAGAGAATCACAAGATCATGGGTGCCAATCAAAGCTCAATTTGTCCAAAACTGGCAATTAACGGCTAACTACATATTTTTTGTAATGGAAATACTGTCTAAAGTTAGGTAAAATCATAAACAATGTGTAAAACAGTATAAAAAGGTTCGTTGCTGGTCGCCAACAACTATTCCGTCTTAAGGTTGTCGATTTGATCTCTTATGATGAACACTTATGGCGTTCAATGTGTAAGTGTAAATACAGGTTGTTTCTTTAAAGGTGTCAAGCCAGCGCGAGCTGATAGCAGGGTGCCATTATATTATATCGATTTAACCCCCATTTATGTTAAACTTTTATTTTTAGTTTTTCGTTTTTTTTTTCTATTTTTGTAATGAAAACATGACTAAGACGGCTTTAAAATAACCATAACTTTATTTTTACTGATTCACAGTACACTCAAAAAAGATGTTATTAAAGTTGATGCCACCAAATTATTCGTCTAAAAATCGGTTCAGCCGCGAAATGTTTGCGGACAAACAAACATATAGGTCAACCAAAAACCTCATTAAAAGAAAAATCTTTATGTTAGGAATTCTTTAGAGTCCCTAGAAGTATTAAAAGAACAATATAAAAGGTACACTATTTAATAACTTATTTACACATTCACTTATTTTTACGACATATATCAAACTATAAACATAAAACAATAACAAACCATAAACTATATATACAAAAGAGTACGGTTGTGGCCGTCGCCAACATGGTCCCCCCGGTGTGGCAACACCAGAAGGTAGGAGGTGACGGTCACAACCAGTTATGAAAGGGGAGGCGAAAAGGTAAGTAGGAGGTCACACACACGAAAGGTGATTTTCGTGACCTATGACCGCGTGAGGGGTCGCCGTCTACAATTGGTTGCGACAGGAACGTCGGGAGTCTTGAGGCTCCACATTCTTCTAGCTTCCTCCCATTGATCCGAATCTTCCATGTCGGATTATAGAACGACGGTTGGCTGAGGATCTCCAACAGAAGGAATAGTCGCCGAGGCCTTGTTGATGCGGCAGCGTAGGCATGAACTCGCCACTCTTTTAACGGCTGGTCTGAGGCCAACAACATGGAACCGCTGCCGGAGGTCGTTTACCACCAACTCATTGGTTGAATGCGCCGCGCGTTCGTGGTGGTACGCGATCAGCATCCTGATCACTGCGTCTTTCCCGGGTTTCTTTCAGAGGCTAGCAGTTCTGGCATTTCCCCTAGCGGTGTGATTCGTCCCGACAGGCGCAGCAGATTGGTGTGGCGGCAGAAAAAGGTTGACAAATTACATCAACAGCGACAGGCAACAAATTCTAGCTGGCGTTTGCCAACTCAAGTTCGCATGTAGTTCTCTTGAAGCGCAGGCACATGGAGCTACTTGCACGTGTGACGTCTTCTGGAGACGGTTCTCGACGACCTGACGCAACAATTGAGAACGGTAGAAGTTGGGAAAGACGAGTTAAAAGGAATGTGACCAAAAATGAGAAACCGCCTTTAATTTTTACTCGAGGAAGGCGGCTCTCGGGAATGACAATAAAATCTCTTCGCCAAGTGATTTCAAAAACCCACTCGTTAATAGGGCCAGAAAGCCGAGGGGCTGGAGGGCCACAGGGCCAGAAGGGCCGAGAGGGCCAAAGGACCGGGAGAGCAGGAGAGTCCTTAGTGTTAGGAGGGTCTTCCATATTAGAAGACACAGACTCTAAAGGGCAAGGTGGGCGAAGAGGGACCGAGTATAGCGGGTTAGAGACTTGAAAACGAAGAAGGTCCAAGTCTCCAGAACCTAGATGGCCTACAGGGCTTGAAGTCGATGGACCCGGGGTCAAAGTATCCAAAGGGGCCGAGGCTGGAGTTCCCCGTTCTGTGGAAAGATATGCCGCAGGGCTGGAAGCCAACGTACCAGAAGCCAGGGGGCCAAAACCGCTTAGGAGTGGCGAGCCGGGAGGGCTAGCGGTTGGACCGGGAGTCCCAAGCAGTGGTAGGCACGGAGGCCCAACCGTCAGACTGGAAGGGCCGAGAGGCGGCAGGCCAGTGGGGCCAATGGTCTGGTCGGGAGGTCCTACAGGCGGCGAGCCAGGAGAACCCACGCCGAAAGGTGGCAGGCCGGTAGGGTCCACGCTAAAAGGTGCCAGGCCAGGAGGAGCAGAAGGGTGCAGGACAGGAGGGCCAGAAGACGGTAGCTCAGGGAGGTCAGGTTCGGCCACAACTGTCTGAAGAGTGCGAATGGAAAAATCAGAGTCATTGTGGCCTACCACCATTGGCTCACCCTGGGAACACGAGGAGGCAGAGGCATTGTGGCCTACCACCATTGGCTCATCCTGGGAACACGAGGAGGCTCTACCCTCGGCGGGGTTAGGAGTAAGCTCATCGTGATACTGTCGCTCCGACGTTAAGTCCTTGCACGATTTGACATCATGGTCCGTTTTTCCGCAAACATAACAAACCTTTTTAACGTAGCTACTATGGCTCTTTGGTTTGTGTACGGTAAGGTGTGCCGTCAAATTTTGGCAAACACCGTCAGATAGGTGACACTTGACGTTGACGGGTTTGGCAGCAACGTCAAAATGCATGATGTCATATCGGCTACGTAAATTGGCTTCGCGCATTAAAAATTTCGATAATAATTCCAAACTGAACATTTTAGTATGCTCTTTAGAATGCGCGAAGTCAATCCACCTTGACCTTAAAATTGGAGTCAACTTGCTCACAATTTCATTAGAGAGCTCTGGCGAGGCGAGGTACTCAGGTCGCTGCAGCAGGCGAACGACTTCCACACAATTGCGCACCTTGCACGCAAAGGTGTTCAGCTCCCTGCAGTGCTCGTTAGCAGCCAACCTAGGTAGGGCTCGGAGGGCTGAAAGCTGCGACAAAATAATATGCTCCGGCCGCGCAAAGGCTGTCTCTAGCGCGTACATGACCTCGGCGGGGTCTCGCGCGACAGCCAGCAGGACGGCGACAGAGTCTCGCGCCGCTCCGCGCACGGCAGCACTCAGCCTCAGAAGGTTCTCGGCGGGCGTGTACGAGGCACATGTGTCCGCGTAAACCTTTCTGAAAATAAGCCAGTCGGTCGGTCGGCCGTCGAAAACAGGCAAATTAATACTTACCTTAGAAGTCTTCGACACCGTGGCCGCCGCCAACGCTTCTATGGCTTGCGCTAAATGTAGAGTGTTGTCTTTAACTTTATTATTTTTGTTACAATTTTGAATGTGACGTGTACCTAATGTATAGTGTTCTTCGGTAGCTGGCGGCGGGCAAGGTACGCTCGATCGTGGAGTAGCGGGAGCGATCATTACTGGTCGTGTCCCCGCTGAGTGCTCTGCAGAATAGGCAGGCGCGGGTGGAGCGACAGCCGTACCCGGCCCGCTCTCGTCACCTGTCGCGCCTACCGCAGCAGCACAAATGGGTGTAGGGACACGACTGTAGGGCGATGCGGCGGCTGCGTCCCCGGCAGCAGCCTGTGGGGGCGCCGTGCGTGCGACCGTATCTTGACCCTGTAATGAAAAATCAGTAGCTCCCAGCTGAATAGTGGCATCATGCCACTCGCTCACGCTGGCGCGCCCGGACCGAGTCCTGGCGCGACTCGAGCGGCGGCGGCGTCTCTGCTCCTCGGCCTCGATGGCCGCGAGCTCAGCGCGATACTCCGCCTCCGCGCACTCCGCCTCCGCGCACTTCTTAATGTACTCTGCCTCCGCCGCAAGCCACCGCGCCCGCAGTGTTGCGGACGAGGCTCTTGTGGTCGTTGTGGAGGCGCTGAGGACACTGGGCTCACAAGGCACATTTTTGTTCTGGGCGCGAGTAAACATTATTTCAAAATTAAATATTTTACACTATATACACGCACACTGACACCACTTTGTTAGGAATTCCTTAGAGTCCCTAGAAGTATTAAAAGAACAATATAAAAGGTACACTATTTAATAACTTATTTACACATTCACTTATTTTTACGACATATATCAAACTATAAACATAAAACAATAACAAACCATAAACTATATATACAAAAGAGTACGGTTGTGGCCGTCGCCAACACTTTACATAAGTTTTATTTGGCCTGGTAAGGAATCAGATCAAAATAGGTTATTGCATTTTCGGATTTAGTAAAATACGCAAAAAACATTTACAATATTATTGTTACTTGAGAATCAAATACATTTGCTGTAGAATAGGTTCAAACATGGAAACTTTAGACACAGTGTAACTAAAGTTTTTTAATTATTCCCGTTTCTGTCCCTTCCAGAGTTACGTTTTTAATGACATCGCTTAAGACAGAACGTAAAAGTCTAAGGATACCAGTACATTCTGATTTGACTCTAGCTATACACGATTCATTTTGCTTTTTTAACGATTGGAGCACATAAGTTAATTAATGATTAAAATTACATCTGAATACAAAGAAATTTCAATAAAAACCAAAGAGTTTACAATTTTCAAGGTAATATTATTTTAATAAACAATTGAAATGTACAAATCCTTCCTATCACATGTTTTCAATGAGTTTACTTAGTTTAATACGTTTGATTTTTCTGTGTACACATGTTTTTGAATTACAATCCATATCAAAACTGATTATTTTTTAACGACCATATTATGTCTGTAAGGGTTGTAATTTGTTTTGTGTGAACAATAATAAATAAATGAATGATATTAGAGCCCTAACTCAGGGGTAAGGGGGTAAAGGTTGTTCGAGCATTTGTTACTCCACTGGTGTTGCTGGTTGGTGGCAATCGCTTACCATCAATCAGGTAGGTAATCCATCTGCTCGTCTGCCACCTGACACATAAAAATATATAGCTAACAAGACAGTATGGTGATGTTAATTTTAGAATTAATTATAGTAAAATCCAGCTTTGAAAAGTTAATTTTGAAACGAAGAGAAAGATAGAACGTCTTACGATCACATTTTGGCTTAGATATTTTTTTTTATATTTATTGAATAAATTGGAGTATTAATTATCGCCCCCAGTTAATTATTGTCACCTGGTACTTATAGTACAGGGATTGCCCTAGTTTGAGATCAGGTTGATTGGTGTGATTGTCTGGCGCATTGAATTTTATTTATTAGTGTAAATGTAATTATTGAGGCTGCAGGTGAATGGATCAATTCGTTATTAGCTTGTTTATTTGAAAATATAGTATGGAATAAGATTTCCAAATCTTCTGTTTCGTATTTATTTTACATTTACAAAACATTTCCCCAATCCACCTATTCAATTAGCGTATACTAATGCTTTTTTAATGCTAAAACTTTTCAATATGGCGCCGCGGAAGAATAAATTACCAATTTTAGCGTAACCAAATATTTTTATAGTTAAACATACCTACGTCGTTTTGTCTTTCGTGCGATTTTTATTGGCAAATACAACGGGAGTTTTATTTGAAATATTATGTCTCAAATACGTGTTAAATGTTAGATACAGTCGCAGAAATGTTATTGACCTGAATACTAAGTAATAAGATTTTATTTTAATATAAATAACTTATAGTAGTAAAAACTGTTTCAACTGCGTTCAAAATAATTTTAAAAATATTTGTCAGTTGATATATTTACTGCGAAACCTAATATATTATATAAAAGGATAGAGGAGGCCTATGTCCAGCAGTGGAAGTCTATTGGCCGAAATGTTATGATGATGATGATAAAGATTGGGTGATTGGGTGATTAAGTAATTTAAAATTAAAATTTGTAAAAAATATTAGTGACGTTGGGCTAAGACAGTAACCTGAAAAAAATATTTTGAAATTCTGGGACGAGCTTTTTTGGAACGAATTGCCCCCAAGCCATTTGGAATTCTTAAATAAAATAAAAAGGAAGTTGCTTAATCACCTTTAGAGGATTTTACCTGTAAGGGGGGTACTTAAACATTATTAGTTTCCTTCCAGGGCCCAATGTTTCACCTTGTATGTACAACCTTAAATAAGTATTATTGTATTTGTTATTATTAAAACTAGTTTTTACTTTGCTATTAGGCTATGATTAAAACTTGATGAAATATATTTACACCCAGAAATGTAATAATTTTATGGTTTATCTGACTCAATCTTCAGATTTAATAATATAAACACTACAAACTATTCATTGATTAATATATAAAGTCCTAATACATACCTACTTAAATTGTAATTCCCGTGAGACAAAAAAATTACCAGAAATAAAAATAATTAAAATTGTCTCATTTATTTATACGATCGATTCCATAAATTTTCCTTATTCCGGTAATTAGGAAATATTTATTACCAATTTTAATTACTAAAACATCTTCGTTACTGAGTGATATAATAGGCGTCGAGAATATTAGATTTTGAAAAGACATGAACCGCTATATCTCAATTTAATATAAAAATTTGAATATTCCAATGATTCTTTCTGATAATAAATACCTACATTGAAATGCTCGGTATGATTCAGTCTGTAGATAAAATTCATGTGTGTTAATATTCCTATAGAGAAATAAGCCGTAAATATACAAAGGGCATGATTTAGGTTGTTTCCCAACATCATGATTTGGGAGTTTTCAAGAAGAGTGAATACTAGACAGACATTCTACAGTACACCCTGCGCCACATCATTACTCACCACCAGTTGAGATTGCGGCCAAATGTTTGGTTATAAATAAAAAAACAAATCATAAGGAGTTTTTTTTATTAATAAGTAAAATAAAGATAACCTCACTCCGTCTGATTTAAGCGGCCGTGAGATCTAAATATGAGATTGAAAGACACAAAATAATAGACAAAGTGTCCATTGAGTCTGTCTGTCATTCTTACCCTGAAGGTTCGCAAAAACTTTGTTACTTTTAATACAACGTCAGTGGAAACAAGGTTATGGGTAATTTGGTGGTAAGCTATTACCGGCTGTTGTTTAAGCATATACGAATACCTGTGCCACCATACTTAATTTTAAAAAACGCACAGCGCGTTGGATGATGAAATGCAAACGCCTCCTCCATTCCGACATTAATATTATCTAACTTAAAAAATGGACCGTTACTTCCTTTTATTAAAATAAATATTTAATAATTAATGAAATGTACATATGCGTATATAGGTATTACACTTGTGGGGTCTAAAAACCCATAACTATATACGTACTTTTTTACTACTAATAGATGACTTCCGAAATGTTGACAGCTTGGAATAAAAAACTAACAAACATTAGTTTTCGCTCATACCAATTAATGATTTCAATCAAACCTTTACACTCATTTCAAACCATGCCTTCTAAGCTTGAGTTTATGGTTTGCTTTTGAATATCACAAACAAATAAAAATTTCATCGTTGTTAATAAAAGGAAATGTCAATCAGATGCAAAAAGAAGGAAATTACACCTGAGATTTTACTATCTTATTATATACATAAAGTCAGTATTATCGGTGGTAGGATTGCCGCTATATATCAACTTCTCCATTCCAAAGCCTACTATGAAACATTTTTGATGCAACTTTTCAATACTAACTGTCGCGTATGATTAATCTAGATGGCATGATATGAGAGACAGAGGTCCATCAACAAGGTGTTGGTTATTTTTTTTATTTCTTGCACTAAATATTACATTAATACAAAAAGTTCTGTGCATCGTTTCTTCATGTTATTTTTTTCTCATTTAGATCGTTTATTATAAAACTATCTTTAAAAGGAGCTACAATCTCATCTCATTTGCTATCGAGGTATGTGTGGCAGCTTCTGTACATATGACTGTCATTATATTATGGTAGCCATCGAACGCCAATCAATATGATAATGATCGTTGTGAGGCCAATCGATCAGCGATCAGTGAGAGATGTTGCGCGTCCGCAGACAATGTATGGATCATTATAATGATCTATGGAGGTGATATAAATTATAGTCCAAGCGGGTGGTTTGAATAGTTTAACATGATTAGATTACGGCTATAGACATGTTAAGGAGATATTTAAGAGTATGTTGCCCAGTTCACAGTTTTATATAATTTTGATATCAATAACCAAAGTTACATAGGTACGTATAACAATTTTCGTTATAACTCGTAACTGTCTCACAAATTAAAGTTCAGATAAAATTAAAGCGGTCAAAAATTACTTATACCTGCTTAACCCTTAAAACCCAAATGAAATCGATTCGACTTTTATGAACCAAAGCCGAAATCAACACACCTAAATAAAACAGGAACGGGGGACACTCAATAAACAAATGGGACACTTTCATCAGTCAACCCTAAAAAGGCGATGTCAAAATTGACCCTTACTAATGAAATTTCCCAGCCCCCGGCGTTTCATCGCTTTATCTACATTTCTACACGTTTCTTTGTAATTAGTTGAGGGGCTGGGAACAACAAATTATAAACTGTATATTTTGAAATCAGCTCTCATTATTTTGGTTAAAATGATAAAGTTGGTAAAAAAAATATAACTGAGTTTGAATATTTGATTTATTGAAAAAGTAAGTATAAGTACTACTGGTTTTCCATTTAAGACTTTACGCCGATATTTTTGTAGTATCACGATTTATTGTATCCTAACCATGCTTTAATAAAATATTTTTTTAGGACGTTACGAATCAACTGTTACAAAATCAATTGAATTCAATAATTACATAATTTTGTCACTTTTTATGTTTATTTTTTTGTTTTTGAGCTTTTTTTGAAGGCTTTTCTTATGGTTACCATCTTTATAAATAGTCCATTTAAGCCACACATGATTCACAATAAATTTTCTTATAAGTATATTTATGTATCAATACCGTTGCCACTTTTAGCTCTAAAACTATAACTCGCGATACAACAAAATAAGGCAAACAAATATTGTACCAACCATAGAGTGGAACTAATCGGGGCAAATCACCTCCGTTCGTTCGATTAAACAGAAAAAAGGCCATTTTAGGGTTCAGTATCTCAAAACAAAATAACAGAATCCTTGTAGTCAATCCACGCGGCAAATTTGCACGCGCCTAAAAATACGTATTTTAAACACAGGTATATTTTATGGATATTTACAACTAAACTTGTGCAATACAAAAACAATGAAAGTATAATTTTTAAGTGCCTAATTACTTTCATTTATATATTTTTGTCAGCTATCAGCTTAGACACAGGTTTAGGTCTTCATTCTCCTAGAAAACATATCAAACAAGCCTAGGTACAATTTCTTTCAAATGTGTTCATATTTTGTTTTGGTATTCGTTAATTATCGCGTACCATATACATTTTGTAATTTTACAAACATGTTTCAAAAAAATAACATCGCATATACGGAAATATTAAGGTAAAATGTAATATTACTTATAACGATAAGACGAAAACCTTGATACCTAATGCTGCTCGCACTTGGCCGGAGTAACTTTATGCCAGATTTGTATTGACAAAGAGATTTTCAACAACTTTTTACTTGCACTTGTTTGCGCTTCAGACTTGTGAAATCTATCGGTGCACTTAAGAAATGGTTTCGATTAAAAACTGAGCGTTTATAAAATATTTGATTCGTGTATGAATACTCAGTACGTGACGTAATTTTAGATTCTTTATCTTTGTAATTGATTTCATGAAAGAATGTTATTTTTTGAAATTACATAGTTTATTTCTGAAATTGTGTGTATTCTTTGACTTTTAGATACGATGCAAAATTATTTTTTGCAAAAAACATTAGAACAGTTTGCAATTTTTTGCTTTTCTTTCAACCAATTTACTATTTCATGTTGAACAAAAATTAAATATGAACTAAAAATATATAAGCTCACTTTGCAAATCATCATTTTAAAAGTCATTTAAGCAGTTTAGGTTTAACATTGAATTTATCGATTCAAAGCGCCTTACGTGATGCTCACCGTGTCCTTTTGATAAAGTATTTCTCACGCGAGAAGCCAGTTAGTGTTAACCGAAAATGCCGTGTAGTTGGAAAAACACTGCTTTCAATGTAATTTTGCATCAAAACGAACACAACTTTGTTTAAAGTTCCTTTATGTTAAACGCCAAACAAATTAACGATGAAAGGATGTATGTAGGATAATATGTTGATAAGGCCACCAAGAGAGGTCCGATTTGGCAGCCATATCAAAAAAAAAAAAAAAGAAGAGGTCCGATTTGACAGTTGCAGCCGCTGCAACTTGTGCTCAATATCACAAAAGTACTTACTATTTATGTAATAACAAAAAAAACAATTAAACATAATTATGTAAATATTTTCTAATACTGTAGTTTTAAGATAAAATTATAAGTTGGTTTCAGGAAATACTTCCTAAATTAAGAAAAAACCACAATATTTTTCATTCTATTCCGCGCTTTTACAAGGTCGTGCATATGTTTTCATTGTAAAGTTTATTGATGGCCTTGTAATAGCAATGGTATAAATTAGCATAAGCATTATTAATTAGGCTAATATTTCAGGAACAGAATAGATAGGGTTGTGAAACTTGGTTGTCAATGCGGCCGCAAGGGAATATTCTTTATTGTAAAGAAATATATTACAATACACGAGTGAAACAACAGCAATAGTATTATAATGTTAGTAAAATTATTTGAAGTTTCTAATTTTTGTTAATGCTAAAATTTAGATAAAGGTCGGCAGCGCACTTGCGACTCCTTTGGTGTTGCGGGTTTCCATGGGGGGCGGTAATCTCTTACCATCAGGTGATCCGTCTGTTCGTCTGCCCCCTATCTCATAAAAAAAAAATAGCCAATGACTACAATCCGTCAAAATGTCGCAATTGATTTGAACCATACATTGGCCATACATTTTACAGAATTTTATTTGCATTTCGACAGAATTGACATGGATTTAGAGAGAATTGTAAACTTTGATATGTGGCAGTCTGTACTATATTATGTATACTGAGGATTTTAGTTTCTTTGAGACGTCTTGATTACTTTTTACACATTCAGTTATATAATAGTAGGTCTTTGTCTAAGTGAAGTCTAAGTTACATCACTATTTACGTCAAGCCAGACACCAAATGTTTCAAATCATACTTCTCTCGTCGGCCATATTTTTTTACCTTCAAGTAGTTTACTGTCGTATTGACTGTTGTTTTCAGAATGACAAACCGTATCATCTTTAACGGACCTATAACAAACCACGGAATCTATAGGGTTTTTATAAATTAAAAAGATATTTCTTTCCTCTTGGCGTTGAGAATTTCAATTTAATTTATATATTTTAAAAAAGGAATTAATTCAACGTATTTTTAGATCCCCTTTAAGTTGCAACATCAAAAAGAAAGCGGACCACTGTTTCCTTTAACGAGATAAAGAAATAAATACGAATGCAGTAATAAAATCGGCTTTTAAGCAGGCCTGATTTCTGTTTGTCTGCGCAGACGCTCAAACGTAAACTGATTACGTACACCCAATAAGTAAGATGCTAATCTCACCAGTGTCATGCGATTTACAGCACTATTGCTCTCAGAGTAGAAAGCATAAGGGCGCGCGGTCACCTGACAGGTTGTAAAAAACTTCTTGTATCGGTCGTACGATTAAACGGATGCCTGATACATCCGTTCCCAGAAGGATTGAGGCTAAAAAGGTAGAAAAAAAACTTCGAACGCGGTGATTGGTGCAACAAAAAACAGGGACCAAAATGCTTTTTTTCCGCGTGGCGGTTCGGGTAAATAATAAAAGTTTTTTTTTGACGAAAAATTTCTGAATGGCATGATTTGTAGGCGGAGTATTTTTGGTTTACAATACTACATAGATCTTATGACACATTTTAAGTGTTAATCGCTTTTTGGTTAGTGGTTTTAATATCAACAACGGTCTAATGATAGTTTTCGATGAAGCATTGCAAACCGTTATAACTTTTACGATTGACATATACGATTCGATACATTCATTCTTTAAATTGAATCCCTACAAGTGTGTTTAGTATTGTTGGAATGTTTTCAAAAAACATTATCAACGCAGATGCCAAGCTTGGTGATTAAACTATAACCTACTCGTATTTTGTAAAACAACACCCTTATCTGAATTTATTGTGGTATGCTATTATGAGAGGCCTGTGTCCAACTTTGGACTCGATGTGCCAGTAAATCTAATATTTTTATATGATTTACTTAATGTACAGTTTTAAAATATAACATTATAAATAAAAATAACATTTAAAATATAATAGCTTCAAAACAGACAGGGCATGGAATTCAAATACAAATCATTGTTATTTCTTCATTCGATTCTCACCTTCATATTAAAATGTTGACAAATTTTAATTTGTAGTTACTATCTCTTCATTGGCTCTTATTTTATACGATGGAAAGTAAAATAAGGTACCTTGGTCGATATAAAACTGTCCGCAAATATAAATTTACTGTCAGTTAGCATCGCCACATTGATCGCCATGCGTACTTATTTAACAGTGGGTTCTTGCTAACTGTAAACTTTGTAATGAAAGTTTACTGTTATAAGTTAAGTTATATACAAGTTTACAGTAGCTTATTCTCACCCAATTAAGAAATGTCTATTTTAACAGTTTCTAATAACCTAACTAGTTGTGATATTGACTATACACGTACCATTTCACTATTCACGTTTGTAAAAGGCGGTCTACAAAATGAATAACAAAAATAAGACCTCATCTCGAAGATAATATGCTTACTTCATAGAAGACTAATAATTACAACGCCAGTTGGTTAGTCCCAAAATAAATAAGAAAATCAAGAACTGCCCAACTTTTGTAATTGTATTAAAGTGAGGTAACGACCTATACTCATATTGTTCAAATACATAATTATATGTTCTGGCGCTTTCTTCGAGTTTTGAACGTGTTTGTGTAGCTGACTTGGGTAATCATATGTTGTTTGGGAAGGCCACGCCACTCCGTACCAGGGATCGGGTGCGCTTTGACGGTCACGAATGTTCCTGGTTCTTACAGGCAAATTTCAAATTAGGTACATTAGAACAACGATGTCAGTAACGGCAGTGTTGTATTATAAAGCGACGCCTGCGCTTAAGGTCCCGGGTCGGATATTAGGCACTAGTTATTATTACGCTGTAACTGTTAAATATACACAGTTTGGTAAAAGTTCCTCCCCAACGTATAGAAGAGGCTCGCTCACAGCTCTTATTGATTTTTTTAATTACAGCTAACCAACGCCGGCGAATCGAGGCGGTTCGTGTTTCAGCCGATGCACGGTTTTTATAGGATTTTGTACACGAAATTTCGGATAGAGTTTATGGGTTTACAGCTTGATTTATGAAGTGTAGCGTGATGTGGAAGTTGATTTATCAAAGTAAATATCAGTGACTTTAATACTTAGGTGGCTGCAAGCCTACCCTTTCACGAAAGTATTTTATATGGCCAAGGCAGACGATAAAGCAATTGACATGTGACCACAGTCGCCCACGCCACGGATAATCGGTGCAAAATTATTTTTAACGTGATACGTCAAAATTTTAATAAAATGACGAACGAAACTACCAATATAATGGTTAAATTAGACATCAGGCCAACAACAGTAGGTACGACACCTAACAGAGTTTTCAAATGAGACATATATTCCATCTTCTCCCATTATAGATAATTTACTTATAGACTTGATTGAAACGTGTGTTTTCGTTAAGTGAGATTGCAACATCATGGTCGATTGATTTTTATACAAAATGCGATAGGTGTGTGAAGGCCAGGTTGGTAAAAGTGATCACAACGCAAATCTAAAAGGTTCAATCAAAGAAGTATGTCCAAAGAAGAATAGAGTTGCGTTAAAAAAATTATAAGACATGGTGTGGTGCCCAACCGAAACATACATCGTTTGAAAGGGTTTAAACTTCAGTTCTTCTTCTTCATCAGTTAAAAATACACTATATGTTATTCGATAAAATCAAGAAAACCTTCTTTATGACTTCACCATCAATTGTTTTTTTTATTCGAGTACAACAAATCATCACTACCATGTGAGTTCCCTATCCATTTAACAGAGAACCAGACAAGTGAATAATGATTACACGTTTTAGAAACTAACCACAACGTGCAGGTTTCTATAAGATGTTTTCCCCGCGCTGCTATAGTACTAATATGAACTAACAGGGCAAATTATATTCACTGTGGGACCAGTTGGCAGCACTTTCGTTGCGCGAGTAAAAAAACAAAGGTTAACTCCCACAAGAAGAGGTAGCATAAACACGCTTAAGATAAGTAACTACTTTTAATTCCAAATTAAAAAGTAATGTTACCTATGTAATTAAATCTTTAAAAATACGAGTTTTATAAGGGAAACCAACGTTGTTTTATGTTAAGTAGACATCTTGATTTCTGATTTAAAAAAAAACTAGATTCAAACGAGGAATAATAATGATATGTGGAAAACTAGTAATGAGTCTTAGAACTAATAAATTCGAGTAGTTTTTTCAATGCCCAGTGGCAACTCATGTTATAAAACGTTACATCACTGTCAGTCTTCTTATCAACTCTATTTACGCTAGTAATATTAACTTGTTCACCAATCACTAAGTGGGCAGCAGTAACATGTAGGCTATGATTGGTGTACAAATGGCATTTTTTGATTGTACAAACAAGTAACGTTATTCAGAATGAACGGTCCGTACTAAGAATTGTTCCAGCTGATCAATCTAACAGGCTATAATCGAACGTTATCGATTTCAACCCTTAAAAGAAAAAATGTCATTGATTCCATTTGATAAGTCAATAGGTTGATATGAATTTGATGTAGGTATAAGTATTATTAAAACATTTAAATTTTTTAAATATGTAAAATTTTATTGAATTTGTAAATATTTTTTTTCTAAGTTTCCATCACCTCTGCCTCTATGTCTGCTCCTAATCTGTTCCACTCTCTACCATATCTACCCCGCTTTTTCCGCCTTTTTACCTTTTTAGCTTTTTTCTTTTTTTCATTTTTATCGTCGTCGTCATCAAGCTTCCATTCCGCACCTTTCTCTAATTTGAATTTCCACCCCATATCCCGAATTCCCTTCCAAATCCACCACGTCTGTCTGGTTTGCATCAGTCCCACCAGCTGCACCTCCTTTCTCAACTTTTTTTGCCTTTCTTGCTTTTTTTGCCTTTTTTGCCCCTTTGATCAACATATTCATAGGACCCCCACTCCTGACCTTTTACTGACTTCATTACCCCACCTCCCCATACATCCGATTCCCTTCCAGACATCGTCGAACACTTCCTCGTCATCTAGTTCTCCCTTTTTTCTGATCGCTTTTTTTATCAATTGTACTTTTGCTTTCTTCTCAGTCTCCCCGTTTGCAAGGAGTCCTATTTCCATCACCCTGAATCAGTTTGGTCCGCATTACCTTGATTCGCAAGATTCTCATCCACGTCACCATTGTCTGTCATATCCCTGTACCACGTCATCCCTAATCTCTGACATCTTCATCCGCATATCTTTAATAGAACCTGCTTTTCTGCTGTATCTTTAGACTCATTGTCGTTTGCAATATTTTTGCCGTCTTTTTCATCTGATTTAGGCTGATTGATACTGTCGCGAAAACTCTTGTGCTGAAATTGTTAATACAGGATGTATTAGGATGTAAACATGTACATCCCTTTATCCACGTGTTTTACCAACCATTATGAACTTGATCTATGACTTGAAGTAATTCGCATTAATAAAAAAATCAGATTCACGTACAGATTTAACCACAAATTTATTATTTGTTAGTTTAGTTCATATCAATTTTTCGACGAATTCAGAAAAGTCGAAGAACAAAATATGTTGTTCAGAATGTTAAGTAGGATACGTGGTTAAAGGGATACAAATGTCTATAGATACATCCTATATCACACAAAAATGATTTTCATAATTTTACTACATTTGAGAATTTAATATGTTGCAAAAAAAATAATAGTTAATTATCGTTATGAATCTTTAAAACAAACTAATACCAAAGAAGTCTGGCGATTATATATATTTCAAACTCCGATTCCAAAGCCCAGTGCGCGCTCGATAAAAAAAAAGGATCTCAAAAGCACATCTATTTGAAAACAATAATTTGAGGCAGAAAACTTTAACTTTTTAATAAAAATGTTCAAATTAGTTGAGCCGTATAAACAGCAAACTATTGGTACTTGTCGTATAATCCATTACTTACAGGACAATTACTTTATATACAACGGTCAGCAATAGGGCGGACCGCGGTCCGTTTGCGGACCGCGAAAGGTTGAACCTCGGACCGCCAACTATTGTATGTAGGTATGTCCAAGTTATAAACAAATACGTAATATTTTCGAACCAACCTAACTGAGTACATACTACACTAATGAATCTGTTTTACAATATCGACATCCGATCAAAAACATCGCGCCGCCTAGTCGCCGCGCGCGCTCTGTTCATACGTACTTATAGCTCCGACGACCACTTGTAACTGAGCGTGAGCGGAACGCGGCCTAGCGAGCGGGTTTTGTTAACACGCGAGCGAGAGCGAGACGCATGCACTAGCAAGCAACAGCGTGCGCGAATTAGTTATTGTATATATGTGATTTAGCCATTCGCTACGAAACATCAGCAGATTGAGCGTATCATTTTTATGGTAAACTTGAAAGCATTTCATATTTCGCGTAGGTACTTAGCGAACTGTGGCGCACTTGCGACTTTGTGTTTTGTAACAAACGCGAGCAAGTGTCCGGGCGCGAGGCGGGGGAAAGCAGACTGCCAGTCGGTCTCGCTCGGTCAGTCGCAGCGCAAATCGTGGTGCAACAGTTCATTTGTTTTGTGATTTCTTGCGTTTTAGTACGTTTAATAAAAATATTTTTTAATACAGTTGCTCAAAAAGTGGCGTATTGCAGGAACGTGTAGCGTTCGGGATCTGGGCTATTTAAAACTCGTGCTTTTTTTTGCCTTTCCCGAACTCGTGCGTTTTCTTTCCCAACTGTCAAAATAATTTCTATTAAAAAACAACCATTTCCCCAGTTAGTATAAAAACTGTACCAATTTCAATGTATATGTGAATTATAAACTTTTATAAGAAATAAATGATTAGTTAATTGAGTTATTGTGTTTTTATAATTTGATTAATTGCTTCATTTTTTCGCAACTGTATTAAAAATAGTCGTTTCAGTACACGTACGGAACCGTCATTGCAACTCGTTCCGACTGTCAACCCTCGCTTTCAGCTCGGGTAGACATATGTCGGAACTCTTTGTAATGACAGCCATTCCATACTAGTAATGAATATACTATTTTTACCTAGGGCGTAATATTGGATCCTAAAAAGCGAAAAGTGGACAGTGAAATAGGAGGTTTTTAGAAGATGGACTGAACAATACTTGTTTACGCTGCCTGATAGACCTCAAAGCAGTTCCATGTGCCTTATATCAATAAACTGTTGCTATGGTTACAAGTGGAAATTTGAAGCGACACTATGAAACAACACATCAGCAATTCCACAAAAACTTCCCTCCTGGCAGTGAGGCTCGTAAAGAAAAACTTCAGGCACATCTCAGTTCTTACAATAAAAGCACAAAATTACTAGTTCGTTGCATGAGCGACCAGAAAAATCCACAGAAGCAGCGTTACGTGTGTGCTGGACGCTTAATAAACATCAAAAACCATTTTTCGGATTCGGAGATAGTGAAGGAATGTATGTTGGCAGTAGTCACAAACACTTTTTGAAGAAAAAAAAGATGTTATCACTGGAATCAAAACATTCCATTATCAGCAAGAATGCAATACACGAAGGACTGAAATTTTAGCTGCTGATATTAAGATGACTCTTCTCAAACTTCTGCAAAAGGCACCTTGCTAACGCCATAGCACTTGATGAGTCATGTGACATTACTGATGATGAGCAAATGTCAATTTTGTCAGATTTCTTGACATTGAGTCTAAAACTTTTAGGGAAGAGTTGCTAACAATATTGCCGTTAAAAGGTAACACTCGAGGGGAAGATTTATTCAAGGTAATTGATGAATTTATTACTAAAGCTAACATCAGTTACGATAAAATGGTTGTCTCTTTCTACTGACGGGGCTCCAGCAATGATTGGCAAAGAAAAAGGTGTCGTCAAGAGAATCAGGGATAAAATTCGGCCTAATATCATACAGTGCATAATCCACCAGACAGCCCGGTGTGGAAAACTTAGCGATACACTGAAAGAAGTGATGGACAGCTTGGTGAAGTTAATAAATTTTATAAGATCTCATTCCGCTCCTACAGCACCGACATTTCAAGGAGTTTTCTTTTTGAATGTGATTCAGCGTATTCTGACTTACTGCAACACAACATGTTCGTTGGCTAAGTAAGGGTCAAGTTATTGAACGTTTTTTGGTCAATAAAAGAACAAGTAACCTCCTTCTTTGCAAAACTTAGATACGCAGGCAGCTAAAAAGCACCTTAAGTTCGTAACAAATAGCACAATAGTTGGTTGTGCTTTTCTGAAAGATATTTTGAAATATCTAAATGCGCTCAACACAGAGTTACAAGGAAATGGAAATTAATATGTGATCTGATACAAAGCGTGTCTGCTTTTCGTCGTAAGCTGGATATCTTTGAAAAAAGATATTGCAAGACAAGAATTTGTTCATTTTCCGACAATTCTGGAGTATAATAAGGAGAACTCTGAAGAAGACGTTGCAGTGTTTATAAAATTTTTGGCCGATCTTAGCAACGAATTTGCCACAAGATTCCAAGACTTTGCAGAGATGGGCAAGCTATCTCTGTTTCTTAAGTCCCCCTTTGAAGTTGATGCAGCAGGCGAATGGACAGATGTGGCTGCCAAGTTATTTAATTTGCCAAAGCCATTACTTCAAATGGAAATATCGATCTGCAAGAAGATATATCTTTGCAAATATATAAAAAGGTGTCAACTGAAGAATTTTGGGGTAAAACATGTCCCAGAAAAATATCAAAATTGCAAAAACTTGCTATCAATTTGGCCCTATGTTTGGCTCGACATACATATGCGAAACATCTTTTCAAAAATGAATTTTTTGAAAAATAAATATCGGTCCGAGATTAACAGACGCTCACTTAGAAAGACACTCTTCGATTAGCTTTCTTCACGAGACAAAACTTTAAAAACTTGGCTCAGACCGCCGATGCCATTTTTCACAACTACTTTTAGGTATAATAAATAGCTGCGTACTTAATTATATCAGTTGTTTTTTTTTCTGGACCTTTATAAAATTTTTCAAGCAGATATCCGGACCCTACTTAAAACTACTTGCCGACCCCTGTTTAGTAAAAAAACCTTTTTAAGCCTCTCTTAGGAACCATACGAAGATTCAAAATCATTTGGTATTACGATTATTATTCCAAATTCATTGTATTTTGCATATTGAAAATATTTACATAATTTCTCTGCATTCTCAATACATTTAACCAATTTTGAAAACTTTATGTACACTGCTGCATGTTTGGTCAATCTTTATTTTTTCAAAGCTAATTTATCTTTATCACGTATAAATCATTCAAAAGTGTAGAAAGCTTTCTAAAATATACGGGACAAAAAGAAATTACCCCAAGCTGTTTAGATTCTGGCGACTTTGATAAATATGGACACTATAAAATATATACACCAAACGTGAACTTCATTGTAGTCTATGTTTTTAACTATTTCCTACAGCACTCACCGTAGTAATTCACCACCATGAGATATTTCTACCATGTTTTCTTAATAAAGCAATCATTAAGCATGAAATTTTCTAATTGGATTATTTTTTATTGTTAGAAGAACTCTTAAGAATTGATTATAGGATTCGTTAAAAATGTTTGCTAGATCCAGTGCCTATTTTTGACTGAAATGTTGACTTACCCTTAGAAATGTAACAAATAACATCCTTTCACGGAATAAGCAACCGATATCAACATTGGTGACACTAAAATGGTTTTGTGTAAGTGACATATATTTTTTGACTTATCATCATCAAAATAGCAATTTTTTTATGTGGTAGATGACAGACGAGCAGAAGGATCACCTGTAGCGATTGTCACTGCCATAGATAACTGCAACCCTAGTAGAATCATAAAGTGCGTTGCCAACCCTTAACCGGCACTATCACTCACTCGACGAAACTAGTGCAGGCGCTGCTTCACGCTGGTCTTCTGTGAGGCTGTGGTATCACTAGTCGGAAATGATAACAAGTATGTAGTTCAGTTCTCAATGTCAAACATACTCGTTCCTAGATTGAATATCAAAAACTTCTTACTATCAATAAAAACTTCGACGCCAAACATAAAATTTTTGACAACCAGTTTGAGAAATGTTCTCAAAACTCTAACGGATGCAAGCGGTAATAATTATGACGTGCTTCTTTAAAATGTATGTGTATGGACTTTTATGGTTTTTATCTTTATCTTAATATAAACAGCCCACGTAGTCATTAGAAGAGGGAAATATATTGACGGGATGTGTTGCGATCTGAAGTAAGTGGGTTGTTTGACTTCAACTGTTAATATCTGTACCCGTTTACAACAAAATCTTTGAGTCAACGATTTTGGCGTGTACAATGTCATCATTTATACGTACATTTTTTTGCAAATAACTGACTGACTGATTCTAAAATACATTGCAGAGAAAATCCCTGCTGAATTAAAAAAAATATCTTGTCATTGTTAATGGGATTTTGAAACTCATAAATCAATAAAATATTTCTTAAACATTGCAACAAAATCATACTTTATCATTATAATATTTGTTTCAAATCTGATGGCCCAAGTTATTTTTAATTGTACCTAAGTTACCAATTCCAGGTCAGAAAGCGTTATATATTACTGCCATATTTTTGTTTTCTAAGCAGTCACCTATTAGATTTGCTGGGAGTCTATTTTATAGAAAGAATATAGTTCAAATAATCAAATGTACCAAATTAAACGTGTACATTATATTCAATTACATACTGTTTAGTGCTAATTGCTGTATGGCGCTCCGCACAAAATGCTGAATCCAGTTCTACTCGTATAAATATCAAGATATCATAATTTTACCTCATATCATCATTGAAGACTTAGAATTATCAGTCAGCCAAGTTCAAGTGATTGATGAGTATTTCACGTGGAAAATCGATTATTGGCAATTGTTTCTGCACAGCCATGAAATCGACTATTTGTTAAGACGTTGTATTTGGCTTTGTTTATTTTTTATTTTTATTTAATGAGTTTGGATTACTTTTTAAACTGCGTGTTTGTGACTGTAGTACACGTCTTATCTTCCGCGTTGGGTGGTATATCCAAACCCCCGAGGATATAAATTAACATAAAACTATGATTAGTAACCCATTAGATTTATTTATTTACTTAAACTATCTTTACAGGTTTACATAACCTAATGCGATAGTTTATACTATACTATACCTATTATAATATATATTCAGATAGAGGAAACAATTTAATAAAAAGAATATTTTTGTAATTATTTGGCTGATTTCGCACCCTTATTCAAACAAAGAAATAACTCAAAATTTCACATTTGTGGGAAAACGCATTTGAAGTTTGACACCTCCGCTTAGTGTACTTCAAAATTAAATAAAAAATAAACTAATAACAATAGCCTTGTTTTAAAAATAGGTATGAATAGTTTAAAATATATAGAAATTAATTTGTATGGAGATCATAGTTATTTATAAAAGGAAGGTATTTATTTATATTGTTGAAAAAAAAGTTCGTACTTATTTCACTTTTTGATAAAAATATTAATTTAATTCCTTCAAAATGGTACGATGCAAGTCAGAATGTTGCTGTTTTTTATTGTTATAATTTAAAAGGTTTCATTTTTTACTTTTATTCCAGTATAAGATAAAATTAAGTGTAACACAAAGACTTAAATTTATATAAAAAGGTGCATTTTCCCCCCAATTGGGCCTGCGGTGCCCTCACTTACTCGACGAAACACAGCGCAGGCGCTGCTTCACGCCGGTATTCTGTGAGACCGTGGTATCACTCCGGTCGAGCCGGCCCTTTCATGCCGAATTACGTTCTGCGCTGCGTAATTTTGCGCGTTATTTGTTATGTCGACGACGCACTGGTGACAGTCCGAGTTTTTGAACTTCGGGGTGCTACAGTACTTGTCACTGCTGCTAGGCGCGGATCCAGACCTCAAAAATGGTTGTGGGCATCTAGGGATTATCTGACTTGGGACATAGTGGAAGGGGGGTTCTAGCGGCTCGTTCCCCCTAGCTACGCCCGGAAGATAATTCCTAAATATTAACTTGAATTAATTTTAAACTTACTTATTTCCATTATAGTCAATTCCCTTAATATAAAAATATTGATTTGATTGGTGATATATGGGAAGATTGGCATGGTGTAAAGGGAGTGGTTATTTGAATAGAGTTGCCATATCTGGAGTTGAAACAAAATGCTTTGTCAAAAAGCGCGCGAGACGCTCGCACAGCAATATGGCGTTGCTTACAGGCTATGACGTATTTGATTGTCAAATAGCACAGTTTAGTATGAGTGACCGTTATCTACAGGCATGCACGATCGTCATTTCAGCATCGTCCAATATAAAACGAGTTGATTATGTCACTTTACACACACACTACAGCTACACCATATAATACGGGCTACACCATATTAATGTGCGCACACAACGTCGCTCTGTGAAATTGTTTAATTTAATATACTAGCTATCGGATTATACAATACTGTCATAACAGTTTAATGGACGTATTAGTGCACCACAAGTGAAGTACAAGTATAATTCCTTGGGATTTCTGTGATAATCAGTTTGTTTGCCGGCGTGATTGTTGAAAGTGATTCTTCTTGGCAAAAGGCTCATTATTGTATTGCTGTATTGAGTGTATGTGCACTGCAATATCCGTCTATTAAAATTAAGGTGGACATAAACATATAACTGTGAAATTGTGAATATAATTAACATTATAACCCCAAAAATCTGACGATATTTTTTATCAAATATCATCGCGCAATCGAAGAATCAAGCACACAGCGACATCTATCAGTCGGCCATAACACTACAGGAAGGTTATTGAACTCGCTTCTT
>JABMDO010000510.1:0-27417 GCA_014851415.1 Cnaphalocrocis medinalis
CTAAATATTAACTTGAATTAATTTTAAACTTACTTATTTCCATTATAGTAAAATATCTCCCTTAATATAAACAAATATTGATTGATTGGTGATATATGGGAAGATTGGCAATGGTGTAAAGGGAGTGGTTATTTTGAATAGAGTTGCCATATCTGGAGTTGAAACAAAAATGCTTTGTCAAAAAGCGCGCGAGACCGCTCGCACAGCAATATGGCGTTGCTTACAAGGCTATGACGTATTTGATTGTCAAATAGCACAAGTTTAGTATGAGTGACCGTTATCTACAGGCATGCACGTATCGTCATTTCAGCATCGTCCAATATAAAACGAGTTGATTATGTCACTTTACACACACACTACAGAGCTACACCATATTAATACGGGAGCTACACCATATTAATGTGCGCACGACAACGTCGCTCTGTGAAATTTGTTTAATATTAATATACCTAGCTATCGGATTATAACAATACTGTCATAAACGTATTAATTGGACGTTATTAGTGCACCACAAGTGAAGTACAAGTATAATTCCTTGGATTTCTGTGATAAATCAAGTTTGTTTGCCGGCGTGATTGTGAAAGTGATTCTTGGAAAAAGGCTCATTATTGTATTGCTGTATTGAGTGTATGTGCACTGCAATATCCGTCTATTAAAAATTAAGGTGACATAATAACATATAACTGTGAAATTGTGAATATAATTAACATTATAACCCCAAAAATCTGACGATATTTTTTATCAAATATCATCGCGCATCGAAGAATCAAGCACACAGCGACATCTATCAGTCGGCCATAACACTACAGGAAGGTTATTGAACTCGCTTCTTCGCAATTGTCTGCCTGACTAACCAGAGGTCGCTACGCTACTTTTTGTTCGCTTCATTTTAACAAAGATTTAAAGTATGTTATCACAATCTGCTTTGGGGAAATGTGCTGGATGCATGAAACCTATGCCAAAAAAAGAATTCCTACAATGTGCTTATTGCAAGGGGACGTACGACCTGGACTGCATCAATATGAGCTCGCAGAGGTTTTACTCATTCTACAAGCTAGACAAGGGTCGACGAGATAGCTGGAGGTGCCCGACCTGTGTGAGTAACCTCCCCAAAAAGGGGAACCAGAACACCCCGGTGCGCCCCTCACTCGCGTTAGAGCCTGAACTAGAGATAGAACAAGTCTGTAATGTTACCCAGCGAACTAGATCTACGCAGAAGGCCAACCTCGATTCCAGCGTATACATTGAAGAACCTATCTGCGATAATGAGTCATCTAACAACAGTTACTTAAAGGAATTTTGCGAGGAAATGAAAGCCATGCGTGCCGAGATGTCGAAATTTAGCTCAGCAATGATCGACCTAACAGCGACTATTAAGGCGCAGAACGCCCGTATTGACCTATTGGAGGGCCGCATTGAAGCGCTCGAAAGTACGTCTGGAGTATCTCAACATGCCGACATTTCAAAGGTTGAGGAAACAATAGCTCGGCTACAGTTAGAGATCGAGGAACGGAACCAAGACCTTCTCGCTAACGACGTAGAGATCGCGAACTTCCCCGAGACGAGTAATGAAAATAGCACTCACGTTATCCTTACTATTTCAAAGAAGTTAGGAGTAACGCTGGACGAGCGCGATGTGGTGAGTGCGGCGCGGGTCGGTGCAGTGCGAGTGCAGTCTGAAGCGGACGGCGGCGCGGCCGCGGCCCATCGTCGTGCGACTGGCGCGCCGCGCCTCCCGCGACGCCCTGCTACAGGCCGCGCGGGTGCGCCGCCGCCTCTCTGCTGCGGACATGGGCCTGCCGGGATGTGAGTCGACTGCGTCGCCTCGGCCTTTTTACATAAATGAGCGGCTGACGCGTCACAATCGTCACCTATTCCAGAATGCTCGGGAGGCTGCGAGGCGCACTGGCTGGAAATATGTCTGGACGAGAGACGGCAACATCTATGCTCGACAAGAAAATGGGAAGGCCCGTCACCGCCTGACTTCAGAAGCAGATCTTACTAAGGTTTTTGGTCCTAATGCCGTTGGCGATTCTGTGATCAATTTTATGATGAGAACATTCGCCGGAAACACTTTTGGTTATTTTTTGTTACTATGTTATTGTTTAGTCTTAGTATTTTTAAAGTTCCTACTTTTTTAATTAACTTTAGAGTTTATTATTCATTTGTTAATTTCATTGATTTTTCGTATGCTTGCTTATATCATGATATTGAAACAAATACATCCTACTCCATCTGTAATCACAATGTACTTGCAATAACTTTAGTTAATATTGTATTTGAAGCACTTTTAAAACTATTTGGTGTCATTATTATGTAGTAACTTACTCCGGATTGTACCTTGTCATATATGTTGTTATTTGTATTTTGTGTCAATTTAAGCAAGAGTATTAACGCTAGTTACCTTACTCTAGCCACGTTTTTGTTACCACATAAACCCTTTATTTTGTTCTTAGTATTTGTACTATATTTTTGATAATTAATTACTCACGCTCTTTGTTTTTAAATTGTGTTGCGAACCGTCAACCTGTAGTTATATTTATATTTTGTAAACCCAATACTCACATACACTACGTATTTATCATCAAACTTGTAATGGATATTTTTATAACAAATTTGTGTAAACGTCATATAACCGTACTAAAGTTACATTTAGGTAATATGATATACATTTCTATTTCATTTTCATATGTATTGCAATTCGTAAAGGGAAAACAGCTGACTTTGGGTTTTTTAAACCCAGGATCCCTTGGCTCGCGCCACGACGAGTTTTTGGTTGCTTTGGATCGCCATGCAGTTGATATTATGGCAATAAATGAAACTTGGTTAAGGAATGGTGAGGAGAGGCGTGCTCCAGCCCCTGCTGGGTACAGGCTGCGTCACATTCCGCGTCCGGCTGGAGTGCGTGCGAGGGGTGGGGGGGTCGGCTTCTATCTGCGGCGCGGGCTGCGTGCACGGCAGATCCATCCACCGCACTCGCCGTCTGTAGAGCAAATGTGGCTTAGCATATCAGTAGGAGGCTATAAGCTTGCCGTGGGCACAGCGTACCGTCCGCCCTGGTTGGGTGTCGATATTTTTGTTGATGCTTTATCGGAAGCAGTGAGTTCATTTTCTAATTTTGACCACGTTATTCTAATGGGTGATTTTAATATTAATTTACTGTCCGCAGAGAGCACTGATAGCAAAAAACTATCAGCCTTTCTTCGAAGTATGAACTTAAAACAATATGTAACAGGCCCGACTCACTTCACTGATCATTCCCAGACGCTCCTTGATTTAGTTTGCAGCAGTACAAAGTAAATAATTTAATAATTGATCACATACCGGATCTTAGTAGGCATGCCTTTATTTCTTACAATTTACGCATCCAGAAGCCCAAACTGCCTACGCGATGGTTTACATGTAGAGCACTAAAAGCCATTAATTTAAAAGAATTCAATAGTCACGTCAGTCTTATTCCTTGGGAGGGGCTGATAGGTGATAGCGTTAATGATTCTGTAAAAGCTTTCAATGAATGTGTTAAAATTATATATGACCTGCACGCCCCGGTGAAGCGGCGTCACTTTAAATGCAATCAATATCCTTGGATTACCCCAACAGTCAAGGACATGATGAGGTTGCGTGATGCAGCATATAGGAAAAGTAAGAATACCAATCTTCAGTCCCATATTGATCATTATAAGCAACTTAAACATATTGTCAGCCAAGCCATACTCTCTGAAAAAGCTGCATTTTTCAATAGCAAACTTAATGTACATACAAATAACTCTCGCCAACTCTGGAAAAGTGTTAAGCGCAATATTGTTGATTTTCATTCCAAAGATTGTAATTTACCTACCACTATTAACAATCCAAAACTCCTAAATGAACATTTTCTTAATCTACCTGGCAATAATCATGTTTCAATTTCCCATCTTACTTACTTTGAATTTCACCGTCATAGTCCAGCCACTTTTACTCTCAAAACTGTTGATGAATTTGCTAGTGTCCAAGATTATCATAAACATCACGACTAATGCGGAGGGGGTTGATGGTATCTCTAAAGATATGATAATTTTGACATTACCGCGAACCCTGGGAGTGATTACTGCGATAGTCAATCAATCAATCTTAACGGGAGTTTTCCCTGATGCTTGGAAGGAGGCTTTAATCAAACCAATCCCTAAAGCGAGTAATCCATGTAACGTAAAAGATCTAAGGCCTATAAGTATCCTTCCTTTTTTGTCTAAGGTCATTGAAAAGATTGTCTGTCAGCAACTTACCGAGTTTTTGGGAGCCAACAACATCCTGCCTCCTAAGCAGTCTGGTTTTCGTGCTAAGCACAGCACTTCCACTGGACTCCTAGATGTGGTGGATGATATTTTGAGCAGTATAAACAAGGCTGAGGGCACCATGCTTGTACTATTAGATTTTACTCGTGCTTTTGAAACCATCAATCATAGTTTGCTGTTGTCAAAACTTGCTTTTTACGGCCTTGATAGCTTGGCTTTAAAGTGGTTCAGTAGTTATCTTTGTTGCCGGACCCAAAGGGTTGAAACGCGTGACGAATATGGTTTCAAACATTGTTCAGAATCTGTGTCAATTAACCGAGGTGTCCCCCAAGGCTCCATACTTGGACCTATTCTTTTTATTTTGTATTGTTCGGATATCGTCAGTTGTATACGTAACTGTAACTATCACATTTATGCCGATGATCTTCAAATTTATACTTCTTGCCACCCTAATGATACCAGTGAAGCTGTACGTAAACTCAATATGGATTTGGACAGCATTGCTGAGTGGTGTCATAATAACAATTTGGTACTGAATCCCTCTAAATCAAAATTGCTAATTTTAGGCTCCCAGGCCCAGATAATTAAAATAAATGATCAGATCCCGGTAGTAAAAGTCAAAGATAATGTTATTGATATTGTTTCTGAAGCGCGCAATCTGGGTGTCCTTATGGATGGTAGACTTAGCTTTCATGATCATGTAGTGGATGTAGTGAAAAACTGCTTTTACCGACTCAAAGTATTATATAAAGTACGCGCTTTTTTGTGTACAGATGTAAGAATTAAACTATGTGAGTCTTTGATTTTGTCGAAACTTAATTATGCGGACACTGTCATAGGCGAATGTTTGCTCGGTTACACAAAGCGGCTTATTCAGAGAGTCCAAAACGCATGTGCCCGATTCTGCTTCCCTGTCCCTCGCCGGGCTCATATAACACCTTTCCTTAACCAAAATAATTTGATGACCATGGAATCTCGAAGATCCCTTCATTTCGCCTGTTTGCTGTTTGGAATTATAAAGACTAAAGTTCCGGTCTATTTATACAAAAAAGTACAGTTTTCACAACGTCCTCTTAGGCTAGCTGCCCGTCTTGTTTGCCCAAGAACGTGCACAGCTGCATTTCGTGGCAGCTTTCGCTATGCTGCCACGAAGTGCTGGAATAATATACCTCCGCCTATTAGGAACTTAACCAGTGTTGGAACTTTTAAAACAAAATTAAAACTATATTTATTAAACCTCCAAAAATCTAAATAGCAGAGTAGCTGTGTAAAGTTTTATGTTATTTTTATATTAATTTAAACTGACTAAGTATTTACCTTTGCAATATATTTAGTTTTTAGTTTTATTTGATTTTACATTATAAGTATATAATGTCGTATTTATTTATATGTTATGTTATATGGTGTGCCTATGTATAGTGTATTATGATTATTGAAATGCTGTATGGTTTATGTGGATGACGTTGTCGCGCGCAGTGGCAATCACACTTCTGGTATCCTCGGAAGACCAGCGTCGAGGTACCCTCGAGGCACCTCGACAATATGCTGAGAGGAGACCCTTTTGGTGTTATTTAATAGTGTATCTTGTAATTTTGATTTCTTGTAACTGTACCATGTTTATAACACTGAATAAATGATTTATTATTATTATTATTATTTATCTTTATTTTATCAAATTTCTCCCAATATTGGGGAATTCATATTTTCGCAGGCTTGTGGCCAAAACGAAAAATGATTATTTTGTATTTAGTCTAAATTCATGAATTTACGGACGATTCGGCAAGTATTTAAGATGGTTGCTTTCTGTAGGAGAAGAAATGTAAGTGGGTGTATTTTAAGAGTCTCTAAACTATTATGTAGCGTTTTTGGTATCAGGCCTGTAGATGAAATTATAATCGGTACTGTTTTGACAGTGGTTACTCGCCATTGAGTTTTGAGTTCAATGGCGAGGTCTGTGTATTTACTTAGCTTCTCAGTGTGTGTTGATGTGAGGTTGTGTGTGTTGGGTACGGCAATATCAATGAGATAAACTATTTTGCTAATTTTATCATGAAGTGTGATGTCAGGTCTGTTGTGGTGTATGGTTTTGTCTGTGATTATGGTTCGATCCCAGTACATTTTAAAGTTGGAGTTCTCTAAGATGGTTTGTGGTTTGTATTTATAATAAGCTGTTTTTTCTTTAATTAGTTTGTATTTGTATGCTAGGTATTGATGAACTATTGCAGCTACTTGGTCGTGTCGGTGTTTATAGTCTGTCTGTGAAATAGATCTACAAGCTCCTGTATATGCTGGATGGTTTCAGATGCGCTGTGACAGTGTCTACAGAGGTCAGATTGCAGAGTAGGGTCGCGGATTATATGCTTTCGGTAATTCTTCGTGTCTATTGTTTGGTCCTGGATGGCAATCATAAATCCTTCTGTTTCAGGAAACATTTCGCCTCTCCTCAACCAGGCGTTCGACGCATTCTTGTCGACGTTGGGGTTGAGGAGATCATGGCGATGCCTTCCATGAAGGGACTTTTGGAGCCAGTCCTCGAGTTTTTGTTGTGGTTGTGTAATGTTTTCGTTTGGTTGTGTTGAATGGTTGCTGAGATTGAGGGGAGTCAGTTTGGTATCTGCTTTAGCCGTAGCTTGGTGTAGTGGTGATACTTGTGCATGATTGTGGAAAAATGAGCGGAGATTAGTAATTTGTTTGTTGTGAAGGTTTTGTATATCCACTAGGCCTCGACCACCCTCATGTCTGGTAGTGTGAGCCTCTGTACACATGATCTAGGATGGTGTTTCCTGTACTTGGTCATGTGGGTATTAATGATACGTTGGTGTTTTTTTAGATCAGATTGAGACCAGTGAATAATTCCGAATGAATATGTGAGGACGGGTATAGCGAACGTATTTATTGCTTTGATTGTGTTTTTGGAATTGAGGTGTGAATTGAGTATTTTGTGTAGTCTAGTTTTGAAATTTTCTGTGATAGTAGCTTTTGCATGTTTTTCGTGTATTTGGCGGGGACTGGTGAAATCCTAGGTATTTGTATCCTAATATGTCATCCACTGGATCAACGTTCTCCCCTGTATTAAGGTGGTATGAATTGTGTACAACTTTTCCTCCTTGGATAGATTGTATTTTGCATTTGTCGATGCCAAAAGACATGTGTATATCTGATGAAAATGTTTCTGTGAGTTTAGCAAGGTTCTCTATTTCAGTCTGGTTGCTGGCGAACAATTTTATATCGTCCATGTACATGAGGTGTGATAAAGTAAAATGAGTGCCGTCATACTTAATTTTATAACCATTGTTAGTGTTATTTAGGAGGTTCGACAGAGGGTTGAGAGCGAGGCAAAACCATAAGGGACTTAGTGAGTCTCCTTGGAATATGCCCCTACGTATTTGAATATCTTCAGTCTCAATCTGGTTGTTCAATCTGAGTTTCGTGGACCAGTGTGCCATGGTGTGTTGCAGAAAATGAATGACAGTAGGATGAATTTTATAATGTTGTAAAATATAAATGAGCCAGGAGTGTGGGACAGAGTCAAATGCTTTTTTATAATCAATGTACATAGTGTAAATATTTCTTTTTCTTCTGAGTGCTTGCTTACTAACTATTGCATCTATGGTCAGTTGCTCTTTACAGCCTTGACTGCGTTTTCTACAACCTTTTTGTTGTTCTGCCAAAATATTGTGGTTTTCTGTGTGGTTGTAAATAAGATGTGAAATGCAGGAGGTTATAATTTTGTATATATTTTGTAAACAGGTTATAGGTCGGTAGTTTGCAGGATTTTGTAAATTATTTTTAGTTTTTTGGCAACATATATGTTATTCCGGTAGATATGAACTTAGGCATTGTTTCTGGAGATTTGATAAATTTATTTATATGAATTAGTAAAAAGGGGTGCACGCTGTAAAATTTTTTGTACCAATAATTGTGGATTTTATCTGAACCTGTAGCTTTCCAATTGTGAGTTTTGGCTATGGTTGCTTGTAACAGATCTAAACTGATTTCATCGAATATCATTTCAGGCAGATTGAGTAGCGAATGTTTGTCTTTGTCGATCCATTCACTGTTTTTGTGGTCAACTGGTTTGGACCAGAGGTCAGCCCAAAACCCGTGTAGCTGTTCTGGAGTAGGTGTAGATGAGTTTGTTTGTGTTGTAGCGGCCTGTTCGTTATTATTTGCTAGTTGGCGGTAGAATGACTTTTCGTTGGAGATGAATTGTTTGTTTTGTGATTTTCGGAGTGTCGTTTGTTTGTACCGTCGTAATCTACTGGCTAAAGCACTAAGTTTTTGTTTTAAGGTGTCTAGAAAGTGTGCCAGTTTTGTGTTTTCTTCTTCATGTTTACTATGGAGTTAAATCGGGTTTTTATAAGGTTAACATGCTTTTTTAGTGTTGAGCTATTATTACCATTGATGTATTCTGTGAGTCTTGAAATATTGGTCCTGAGTTCGTCTATCCTGCGCTGAAGTCTGGTTTGCCATGTTGGTGTGTTATCAGTATTGGTATTGGTATTAGGGGCATCGTGTATTTTACTTCCGTTGTGAATTGCGGCAGTGTAAGCAGCACAATAAATTTTAGTATGAATAGTTTGGAATCATCATTTTCCTGTAGCTGTTGTGGTAAAACTGTGGAATTAATAATATGTACTACATGTGCTAGTTTTTTGGATGTTTTTTGTTTTGGGATAAAGGGTCTTAGTGTAGGGTCAGTATTTGTGAATTTTTCTAAGGTATTTGTAAAGGTTGATTGTATTTCAGTTTCATAAAGGGTTAATTCTTCTTCTGTTGAAGTAGTGATTATTTCGTCTTGACTTGTGCTACCGTCTAGAGGGAGGGTGTGTGATTCTCGAGTTGTAGGTGAAGTGTTAAGTGTCTGTGTATGGTGGGCCAGGTTCGTGTGTGTGTCTTCAGTTTCTGTAAGTCTATTACTAGGGGTTAAACCGGTTTGTTGGGATAATAGTATTTCTGGGCATTCTCTGGTTCTAAGACAAGTATTGTTAAGTTCATAAGCTACTTCATCACGTATTTCTTGAATTCGTTGTTCAGGTAACATTTTGTGGTTAATTATGACCCGGCGTTGGTCAGCTATTCGTTGCTCGGAAACATGTGCTATTTCCGGATGCTTTGAGATGACATATTCATGCAACTTTGGTCTGTATGCTGTAATGTCAGTTTCAAGTTCAGTCACAGTCAAGTAACCTCGAATTATACATTCATTTACACTATTGCTCCATCTCATTCTTTGTTGTGTGTTTTGTGTGCCAGTTGTCGTTTCCCTAGGGTTTACACGTAGTTCGATTTCTATTTCAGCTCTAATTTGTTTTATCTCATCTGTGCTTAGGAGTTTGTTGTTTACGATAGCTCTTCGTTGGCATCCTATCCTTTGTTTGTCGGCTTGCATTTCAGGGAATCTATCCGTAAATTTAGAATGCAGTTCGTTTAAGTATGTTTTGGTATCGGATTCTAGATTAGTTATTAATAGGTATGTCCGCAAGATGAAAATATTCATTTCTTTAGACCATCTCTTGCGAACACGACGACCGTCCGTGGCGGGTGCAGGGTTAGCGGCGACAGGTGCCTCCTGCACAACATCCACGAGCGGAGTTGAGGTAAATTCAGATGTGGAGGATGTGGGGAGGGGCATAATTCGTTGGGGGTTACTCATATAGGATGCTGGGGATGAGGGTAGGGATGGGAAAAGGGATTCAGGAGATGTTGAACGGGAAGTTTGGTCGGCTGTTGCATATTGTTCGACGGGAGCCCGCCTGCTCAGCTCCTCATCGCCGATGGTTCGCATACTGTGGCATCCAGCACCGGCTCCAGATGCGCCCCGGCGACCCCCGGGCAGCGGCCGCAAATTGTACTTACGATTGACTTTCTCCATATTTTTAAGTTTGGGTTCGGGACCGTTGGTTGAAGAGGTATCTTGGATGGTATTAAGATTATTATAAGTAACTCCTTCAAAGAGGGTAAATGTCTAGATGATATTGACTAAAATGTGCCTGTCTCCGTAAGCCCCCCCACCACGTCAAGGTGGTCCCTCGGGGGGGTTATTATTATTATTATTACTTTTAAATTTTATCATTTTAGTAGTGCGTTTTAAGTAAATTAATTCGTTTTGCTTAATGAAATAATTTCTGGATCTCACCATGTTCCGACGAATAATACAAGGATTTTTACATTTGCAAATAGTCTTTTACTTTCATTTATTAATAATGTAAAAGAAATTGTTTGGTTGATTAGTAATGATAATTTCAGTTGAGAAGAAAGTGGTGAATGGGCAGTCGTCGCCAAAGTCGTCGATTGACCCCGAACTGGTGAAGTCCCTGGGGCTCGGCGGGAAGGGCATGCCGAACATCAAGGGCGTCATTAAGGTCGACCCTAAGCACATGCCGAATCTCTCCACCGGTAAATTTTGTTCATATTTGCCGGACCTTGCATTGCTGACATACCACATGTATAAGTAGATAGATATAAATAACATATTAGAGGCAGTATATAGTGTGCTATATGATATTTATTTATTTTGTGTACATTATCTATTACCGTTACCGTATTTAGATGTGAATATCTTTTTGTTGCAGGGGTGTACATAATGTCCAAGAGTTCAGGAATCATGAAGATTGACTCGCCTGGGAAGTTGGGACCGGGCTTAAATATTGACCAAGATGTTATTAGGAAACAAATTTTAGCTGCTAAACAGGTATTATATGGTATTTTAATTAGTGTTATTAAATGGAATATATTAGAATTTATACAATGTTTACTTACAAATGAATTTGTTTAGAAGAAAACGGAAGAAGTTAAAAGATCGCCAGTACGCACGCCAGTTACACCACAGGTAACAAACATTTTAAATGGCAAAGGGACTTGCTACTAACTGATTTTTTAAATCTACTAGTGGCCCGACCTCACTTCGTTTTGAGACTTTAGTCTTGTTATTAGTTCCAATCATTGCCGATAGATTGCGCTTGGTGTGGATTAAATAAGCCTTGTGGTTATCTATAGAAGTTGTCTCTTTATAAAAAGGATAGATCTTAGATCGACTGGGTGGTAAAAGGGGTGATGATTTTCAAGTATTACCAGTTTTTTAAGAAACTTTCTAAATGCAGGTTAAGAAGACATTCGGTTCATCTGGGCAGCAAGTCACAGAGAAGACGATTATCACTCCGTCGGGCCAGAAGATCATCCAGCGCACGATACAGCGGCCCGCCACCGGCAACGCCGACAAATCACCGGTCACTCTCCTCAATAAAAAACTTGCTCAGGTACCATAGGGAAAGGAGGTTTAGGCGAGGTGCACCAAATGTTATGCGCATGGCTTGTTTTGATGGTGCCTAAACAGCGAGTTTTCGTAGCTGCCAAATACTAATCGCATTAAAGTTTCTTTTTTTTATTTATATTGTTGAAGTATCGCTTTACTTGAGTTGTTGGGGCTGATTGCTAAAGAATTAATCCAGATTTTTGAGCTGTGGCACTAAGGATTTCTTCCTATTAGCATGGTAAGCTAGTTTGTGAATATTAACATTATGTAGATAGAATTGATTGATTAAAATGTGTTATATAATGCATCAAGAAAGTCATGAAATTCATTGTAAACGGCAGAAATGATATCATAGAGTATGGTAGCCCCATTGGCTATAAAACATGGCAGCTCCGTTATTTCGACAAAAATCAGTGATGTCTTTCTTGACGCGTTATATGTAGACTTCTTAACCGACTTCAAAAAAGGAGTGTTCTCAATTCGACCGTATTTTTTTTGTATGTTCGCCGATTACTTCGGCATTTATGAACCTATTTTGGTTTTTTTTTTGTATCAAACAGATGAATTGATAGCTAATGAATGACTTGTACTCTGATTTATAATCATGTGTAGTAAACTGACAGATGAAAATGACAAGTTTATATGCATTTTGACATTTTGCATGTGATAAAGTGAAAAAAACCAGAAGGTGTCGAGTTAACATTATCATGACGTGTAATGTGTGGTCGTGCAGGGCGACAGCCTGCTGCGGCGCGGCGGCTCGGGGCGCGGGCGCGGGCGCGGCGGGTACTCCACGGTGTCGGTGTCCACGGCCGGCGGGAACATCGTGCGGATCCGGGAGAAGACGCCGCTGTTGTTTGACTTTGAACAGGTAACAAATTAATATAAATTTTCTCTTTCCGCTCCAGAAGCACCTACACAGGTGCTTCTAGAGCGGTAGCAGAAAATTTAGCCTCTCAGAGAGAGAGAGAGAGAGAGAGAGAAAATTTAGCAGCCTCTGGTGTATGGTATCATTCATACACCAGAGGCTCAAAAATTTTTAACGAGTTGCTCAAACAATTGGGTATTTGACAATTTTTTTTTATGTGTTTAATCAAAAGACGCCTCAATTTAAGAAACATCGTTGAAAGAATCACTTGATTCTCATTTGAATTACCTGAGATATCACAACTTTAAGAGCACGTATTTTGGGCAAACCCAAAAACGCTCTATACAATGGCTATTGAATCGTGACGTCACGATTCAACCTTCTGTATGCGCGTCTAGTAAATTTTATATGGTAGCTATATCAAATGTTTCGTTAAGTATATGGTTTTATAATAAAAGTTGATGAAAAATGTACGGGTAGTTCAATGATATAATTATTTTTTTTTAATTTTATACTTTAAAAATGGACTTGCCCATGAAACTTTCAATGCTCACAAAACCAGCTAGATGTTATATTTTTAACTGAAAATGTTGGCCATTGGTTCTTATTTACCAATATTTTGATAGAGTATCAATATTTTTTACTAAATCGAGATTAGTCAAATACCCAATTATTATTAATGAATGAGTGGGTCAGGTCCAACTTTTGCATTTGCAAAAACCCTCACTTATCAGAATTAAAAACTTTGAAAACCCCCGATAATAATAGAAGAATCTCGCAATTTCGGTCAAAATGTATGGCAACTTGATAATTTCAAGTATCAGTTTACATGATTTCATATCATTACAATAAATTTATGTAAATTTTATGACAGAGACAACTTCTATTCCCAACTTTTAAAGTTAGGCGGTCGAGTACTGGGGCGTTAGTGTACTGGCACGTTTCAGTCGGTCAGAGTGAGGACGGCAACATTTTCGTTCCAGTCGGACGCGTCGTCGGACACGTCGGACGGCATCTCGGACCCGTTCCCCACCGAGCTGGGCCCCATCCCGCCCGAGTCACCCGAGCGGCCGCTGTCGCTGTGCCCGCTCACCGGCCGCCGCCTCGCCCGCGCCGAGGGGGAGCCCACGCCGCCGCCCACGCCGTCCCCGCCGCCCACGCCGCCGCCGCCGCCCACGCCGCCCATGCACCACCAGCCCACCATGCTGATGAAGGTACGACACATGCCCACGCCGCCGCCCACGCCGTCCCCGCCGCCCACGCCGCCGCCGCCGCCCACGCCGCCCATGCACCACCAGCCCACCATGCTGATGAAGGTACGACACATGCCCACGCCGCCGCCCACGCCGTCCCCGCCGCCCACGCCGCCGCCGCCGCCCACGCCGCCCATGCACCACCAGCCCACCATGCTGATGAAGGTACGACACATGCCCACGCCGCCGCCCACGCCGTCCCCGCCGCCCACGCCGCCGCCGCCGCCCACGCCGCCCATGCACCACCAGCCCACCATGCTGATGAAGGTACGACACATGCCCACGCCGCCGCCCACGCCGTCCCCGCCGCCCACGCCGCCGCCGCCGCCCACGCCGCCCATGCACCACCAGCCCACCATGCTGATGAAGGTACGACACATGCCCACGCCGCCGCCCACGCCGTCCCCGCCGCCCACGCCGCCGCCGCCGCCCACGCCGCCCATGCACCACCAGCCCACCATGCTGATGAAGGTACGACACATGCCCACGCCGCCGCCCACGCCGTCCCCGCCGCCCACGCCGCCGCCGCCGCCCACGCCGCCCATGCACCACCAGCCCACCATGCTGATGAAGGTACGACACATGCCCACGCCGCCGCCCACGCCGTCCCCGCCGCCCACGCCGCCGCCGCCGCCCACGCCGCCCATGCACCACCAGCCCACCATGCTGATGAAGGTACGACACATGCCCACGCCCGCCGCCCACGCCGTCCCCGCCGCCCACGCCGCCGCCGCCGCCCACGCCGCCCTGCACCACCAGCCCACCATGCTGATGAAGGTACGACACATGCCCACGCCCGCCGCCCACGCCGTCCCCGCCGCCCACGCCGCCGCCGCCGCCCACGCCGCCCATGCACCACCAGCCCACCATGCTGATGAAGGTACGACCACATGCCCACGCCGCCGCCCACGCCGTCCCCGCCGCCCACGCCGCCGCCGCCGCCCACGCCGCCCATGCACCACCAGCCCACCATGCTGATGAAGGTACGACACATGCCCACGCCGCCGCCCACGCCGTCCCCCGCCGCCCACGCCGCCGCCGCCGCCCACGCCGCCCATGCACCACCAGCCCACCATGCTGATGAAGGTACGACCACATGCCCACGCCGCCGCCCCGCCGTCCCCGCCGCCCACGCCGCCGCCGCCGCCCACGCCGCCCATGCACCAACCAGCCCACCATGCTGATGAAGGTACGACACATGCCCACGCCGCCGCCCACGCCGTCCCCGCCGCCCACGCCGCCCATGCACCACCAGCCCACCATGCTGATGAAGGTACGACACATGCCCACGCCGCCGCCCACGCCGTCCCCGCCGCCCACGCCGCCCATGCACCACCAGCCCACCATGCTGATGAAGGTACGACACATGTCGGAGAGCTACACCTGCGACAACAGTAGTCATAAACGCGCTACCAACCTTTAACCCCCTTTCCCCCAATTGGGCCTCCGGTACCCTCAATCACTCGACGAAACACAGCGCAGTCGCTGCTTCACACCGGTGTTCTGTGATTCCGTGGTATCAATCCGGTCGAGCCGGCCCATTCATGCCGAAGTGTGGCTATCCCAAGGTCTTTGATAGCATTCAGTATCATATTTTTCTACATTTCAAATCAACTTGTTTATTATTGTGCTTTGTTATAGGTGGAAATGTCTCCTGGTGGCACCACCGGAATGCTGGTGCAGGGTGACGGAGCGCAACCTTCCTTACCAGTGCTAACAGACGAAGATGGCGTAAGTTTCACTATCGATCGATTTTCATTTGTTATTTTATCTGCACGAAAATTCTAGCAATAAGAATTAGAAAAAAAAGTGAAGTATCAGACTTTATACTGTCCCACTGCAGGGCAAAGGCTTCCATCATAGAAATCAACTCGTCACTATAATGGGATTGGACTTAATCACTACGCTTGCCTAATGCGGATTGGTGGTCACAAACACGAGTTATTTTCAAAAAAATCGAAATATACTTTTGCTTGACTCGAGAATCTAACCCGTAAGATTTGTATGGATATAAAAATGTTATTCATGTGTGTACAGACGGAAGTGAAAGTAGAAGCGAGTGCGGTGAAGCAGTTGTTGGAGGAAGGGGTGGGCGTGGACGAGGGCGAAGAGGTCAGCCTGCTGCACGCGGGCCACCCGCCCATCATGATCAGGGGGGAGGACGGCGTTCTGTACCAGGTGAGAGGCTAAGATTGATTTAGTAAAAAATTCATTGCAGTTATCAGGAAATGTCCGGTTATCCTCCGAAAGCCATTCGATTTTCTTTCCATCCTAACTAATATTATAAATGCGAAAGTAACTCTGTCTGTCTGTCTGTTACTCTTTCACGCCAAAATTACTAAATTTGGTATACAGATGATCTAGACCCTAAGAAAGAACATAGGATACTTTTTATTGCGAAAAAAGGGTTGTAAGGGGTTAAAAGGGGGGTAAAAAGTTACTTTTCCACGCGGACGAAGTCGCGGGCAGACGCTAGTATTTCCATATTTATATGATGAAGGTTTCACCCAGCATACTCACCTTCATTTGGGGAATCTGTGTACGCTTTTACCATAACTCATACTTCTAAAAATTATTTTCTCTTTTTGGGCAGTCCCAAAAAGAGAAAAAAATAGTGTTCTAATCACTCTGAAGTTCTTCTTCTGAAGGCTTCTTTCAGTGAGTATGCTGGGCGAAGGTTTTACGCCCAGCATACTCACCTCACTGCGCGAATACCGAACGAGCTACAGATACAATTTATGGCTCAAAAATGCTTGAAATAGTGCCCAATATCAGTCCAATTTTTGCTTGACTTTTGACTCAGAAAACCGTTAAAATTGATCGTAAAGTTCTACATACTAACGTAAAATGAGGTACAGTGAGGGCGATATGTGATTGGGAATAGTTTCGGGTATATTCTGACAAATATATTTTTTTTTTAATTTATGTTAAAATTCTTTTATTACTAGGGTGATCGAGATAGTGATTGCCCACTTAAGAAATTGACACTAGTTTTATTTCAATATAATCCTTTTCTTTAACAATAAGAAATCAGAGTGTAATTATTTGACAACGTTAATAGTTTAGCATTGAGATAAGTTAGCAATAATTCAAACATCTAAAGAATATTTTATAATTATTACGTATAACAAAAATATCTCCTAAAAACACAGTGATTGCCCACTTGACACAGTCATTGCCAACCAAATGAGACAGTGATTGCCAACTATACCGCACGTTGTAATTCCATAAAAATACTATTAAATACTTAAAATTTTAGATCTTTCGTAAGTTTTTGTGCGTTTAAGATATATTTCTAAGCTATTGAAATCAGTAACATCATCCAAATAAGATACCATTGACTAAGAAAACCCGTTTAGTTTTTCAAAATCTAGTAAAATTGTCAAATTGTTCTATCTAGTTTCTCGTTATCTCAGCGAATAAATGGAATGTACCAATTTTACAAAAGGTAAGTAGATACAGTTTTAAGGTTGTCGGAGGCCCAATGGGGGGTGAGGGGAGGGGTTAAAACATTGGCAGCATACTTGTGACTCCACTGGTGTTGAGTATGTGCGTTGGCATACGCTTACCATCAAGTGATGCGTGTTTTGACTGCACATTAGTATATATAATAAGCAATGCTGCCGCCCATGGTCACCTGCAACACCACTGAAGTCACAAGTGCGCTGCCAACCTTTTATCCCCTTCCCCCCCGGGTGTGGGCCTCCGTTTCCCTCACTCACTCGGCGCAGCTTCACGCTGGTTTTCTGTGAGGCAGTGGTATCACTCCGGTCAAATCGGCCCATTCATGCTGAAGCGTGGCTCTCCCACAGTTGAAATTTGAAAGTTTTTTTCTAATTATTACTAACTGCATCATTTTGTAATTAAATTTTAATATGTGATAGGTGGCTCACAAGCATACGGATCACCTGATGGTAAACGATTGCCACCGCTCATAGACACTCGCAACAACAAGGGGAATCACAAATGCGCTGCCAACATTTTAACTCCTTTTCCCCCTTCATAGAGCCTCCGGTACACTCACGCGTTAGCGCCGCTTGATTTTGGTTTTCTGTGATTATAGAATCACTCCGTTTAAGCCGGCTTATTCATACTGTAACGTGCTCTCCCACGGTAAAATACATAATATAATTACGGTATATATTTGGTTGATCTTCTTACCACCTTTCCTCCAAGATTTTCGGTAGCAGATCAAATTTTCCCCTATTTTTAGGTCAACTTTTTGTAAAAAGCAGTTTTTTCGAAACTCCTTGTACCTAGACCTAGATATAAAGAAAGATACAGGATATAAAGAAAATATTCGGTTCGATTATTATATCCCTCACGTGATTTAGTAAATACCTACCCGGGCAATCACTGTCTCATACCCATGGCAATAACTGAATTCTGGTATGGCAATAACTGAATTTCTCCTAATTTAGGTACAGTGATTGCCCACCCTCTTAAAATACTTAATGGAATAAAATTACGCCGCGATAACTGCTTCGAATGAAACATTAAAGCTTTAACTAAAACGTCGTTGTGCTTTAACGCTCAAAAAAGAAAATTAAAGTGATACAAACTTCAAAACTACAAAATATATCCTTAATAGACTACTGGCCCGTGTTAAAAAAATGATGGGTCATTTGAACCACCAGATGACCTATGTAGAACGATATAAGAGCATAAAATAATAAGATTCAGCATTATGCCGTCACTTGTAAGCTGTCCAACTGAGTGCAGGTGAGAATTCAAAAGTACAGGTAGAGTGGGTATATTTTGGTCATATATTTTTGTACGGCATTCTTACTTATCGATAGATCCATGAAAAATAATAAGACAACGCGTAGTGCCGTACAAAAATGGTGGTCCAAAAAGTCGGATTTTTCTTTTGATTTTCCGACAATTTCCACGGTGAATTTGATCATTTGATTTTGTACGGCATCAGCTTCATGCTATTTCAGTACTGCTTCTAATACATTATTCCGCAACGCCGTACAAAAATCATGCGACAAGGGGAAAATACCAAGGGTTGCAACCCCCTCTCTTTCTGTGGTCCACGGGGTGATTTGACACAACATCAAATTAATTTATTTCGAAAGTATTTTATGCATAGATAATATTTTTTCATATGCCGTACATTTTCGTTGGTTCAAAGGGGAAAACCATATTTTGTATTATCATCATTATTAAAATATCAAATTTTTCTTAAAAATAATTGTTTTATTTCTTCACATCATTACAATGAAACAAATCAATTATATATATGTATCAATAATGTTCGAAGTATACAGTAAACCAAAAAGTATACAAAACTGTTGATACTGTGGTTGACAGTTAAAATTTTTGTATATATATATATATACACACCGTTTCACTTAATAGAGATTTAATCATATTATCAATTGTTCTCTTCAAAAATATATTAATGCCGTACTGTATCAGATAGCCATAAAGTACCCTTTAGATAGTAGCGTCATTTTCATCAGCCTAAAAGATATGGTCTGCATTAAAATGTACGGCATCATTTTTTCCTAATTTATTTATATTAATACTATTTAAAACATGAGATACAATGTAGAAAACTGCTATATTTCATTAATGTATGATATTTAAATTTCTTCAATAATTTGAAAAATTACAGTTTTTGTGTTTCTCTATAATTTTTTTCAGAACAGTTTCTTTTGAACGGCAATACTATATAACAATTGTATTTTACATTATCATGTTAAAAAAAACGTTCCCGTACAGGATCAAATGATTTTACACCTTTGTAAATCAAGAATATGATGAAATTAAGATAATTATTGATATACATTCAAATGAACAATCACTTGTTGACGGCATTATTTTTAATAGTACTTTTAAGTGTCAGATAATGTTTTGGAACCAAAGCCGTATTTTTTCAAATCACCCTTTGTACCACGGAAAAAGAGGGGGTTGCAACCCTCGGTTTTTTCCCCTTGTCCCATGATTTTTGTACGGCGTTGCGGAATAATGTATTAGAAGCAGTACTGAAATAGCATGAAGCTGATGCCGTACAAAATCAAATGATCAAATTCACCGTGGAAATTGTCGGAAAATCAAAAGAAAAAATCCGACTTTTTGGACCACCATTTTTGTACGGCACTACGCGTTGTCTTATTATTTTTCATGGATCTATCGATAAGTAAGAATGCCGTACAAAAATATATGACCAAAATATACCCACTCTACCTGTACTTTTGAATTCTCACCTGCACTCAGTTGGACAGCTTACAAGTGACGGCATAATGCTGAATCTTATTATTTTATGCTCTTATATCGTTCTACATAGGTCATCTGGTGGTTCAAATGACCCATCATTTTTTTAACACGGGCCAGTAGTCTATAACAAATTCTGTAAGGAATTCGCATTTTTTGAAGTGACGGACACCCGCTGTCCAAAAACTACCATTACAATATTTTTATTGAAAATTTTGCCAAATGTCTTATTTAGAACTCTAGTTAACAGTATCCTAGTGTTATTTAACGGATTTAATGTAAAACTACACCTTTGAAAATAAGTTAAAATGTATGTTAACCTTAATTCGGGCATTCACTGTACACTGGGCAATCACTGTCTCGGTTACCCTACTACTTTAATTACTATTAGTATTAAGTTCTGTAATGTGTTGTGCAATAAAGGGTATCTATCTATATAACTATTGTTTATCTGTATGATTGCCGCAGGTGGCGGGTGAGAACGAGGCAGGGCAGACGTTGCTGGTGGCGGCGGAGGGCGTGGAGGGCGCGGTGGAGGGCGTGGAGGGCGCCGTGGAGGCCGACGGGGACGGCGTCATGTACGTCACCAGGGAGGACGGACAGGTATGGCTTCACTCTTCACCTACAGAATACCAGAATACCGTGAACTAATTCAGCACATGAGCTGAATTAGTTCACGCGCCAGATGGGGAACTTTTTATGCCATGAGTCAATGGCGTATTTATTAATGAGATAACATTTTGCGTGAAAACTTATGTTTTTTTGTATTAGGGTAGGTATGCTGTATGTAGTTATTAGTGGTCAACCGAACACAGGAGGTACTGATTTGACATTGTATTCTTGAAGGAAACGAAATTGTCATCAAGTCAATCAAAACGGTCATCTGGACCGTCGCGTACCGACTGAATGTAATGAGGGTTTTTGCAAATGCAATTTGTGTGTGTAATGTACATTATGAACGTCTGTGTGCGCAGGACGTGCTGGCCATCGACCCGTCGCAGCTGGCGCAGCTGATGCCGGGCGGCGACGCGCCCGCGCTGCAGCAGGTCGCCGTGCAGGTGGAGGGCGAGCCCGGCGAGGACGCCACGCAGGTCATCGCCCAGCTGCTGCAGGCCGACCTGCCCTCGCCAGGTACCCACGCGCCACACATCACTGTCACAGCAGGTCATCGCCCAGCTGCTGCAGGCCGACCTGCCCTCGCCAGGTACCCACGCGCCACACATCACTGTCACAGCAGGTCATCGCCCAGCTGCTGCAGGCCGACCTGCCCTCGCCAGGTACCCACGCGCCACACATCACTGTCACAGCAGGTCATCGCCCAGCTGCTGCAGGCCGACCTGCCCTCGCCAGGTACCCACGCGCCACACATCACTGTCACAGCAGGTCATCGCCCAGCTGCTGCAGGCCGACCTGCCCTCGCCAGGTACCCACGCGCCACACATCACTGTCACAGCAGGTCATCGCCCAGCTGCTGCAGGCCGACCTGCCCTCGCCAGGTACACCACACAACACACACGAGACACCGGCGACACTGTATTGTGGTGGTGCGGCACTGTTTTGTGCGACGTATTTCTGTTATTAAGCTACCAGTACAGTTGATTTTGTTAAACGATTTTTTTCTATAAAATGTTGTGGGGACCGCGATGCTCAATTGATTTCGTAAAATGGACTTTCTGCAAAATTAATTTGGCCGTCGTCGGCGTGGACCATTCATCCAGTTCACATTGTATCTTACAAGAATTTAATTTATTGTACGATTGACATGTTCTACCTATCGAGCTCGAGCGGCGGTCACTCATGGGCTGCGTGACTTCAGCAAAAACTCACCACATGTTTCTGTTACAGGTGGGACGCGACGAGTGGTTCTTTTGTTACCGGACGGCAGTCTCACGATGACGGAGCTCGACAAGGAGCAGTACGAGTCCATCACGGAGGCGGGCAAGGCGCAGGAATGAGAGTCAGACGTGCTCATCGACTAGACTCTATACAAAGATCGACGATCAGCGATCTGATCACTACTATAACTGCCCGTCATCGACCGCTCATCGCGATGATGACATGACCTAAACTCCAATTTCTCCTAAGCACTTGTGGACTCTTCTGGTGTTGCAGATGTCTATGGGCGGCGGCAACCACTTACCATCAGTTGATCCGTCAGCTCTTCTGCCACCTATCACATAAAAAAATAGTATGGTGAGGAGACAAACTACTAGAATTTCAATCATCGTTACTATACCACCTTTTGAATGAATTGGTTAATGAATAAACTTCTACTACTAATTAAAACATAATCATTTTTTGGTTTTAGATTCTGGGTTAATGTAACATAGTGTAGTGTTAATCTTTTGCTCAGACAACATCTATTATGTACAGCTAGATATATGTCTAATTTGTATATTCAATGCAGCCCAATGGATTTTAAAAATGTAAAATTACTTACCAATATGTTTACTTTTTGGAGACTGTTCAAGTATTATGTAATCGACATACAAGGGGAAGGGGATGAGAGAACCTTAGCTTTAGTTATTTTTATAGCAAAGATATTTTTATTGAAGGCATATACATCTATATTATGTATAATATTTTATTGCTGTTCGTTATAGTCCGCAGCATTTAGCAATAGCGATGACCGTTAGTTTTCGCACTTGTAAAAAAGAAAACTTACTACTATAGTATATTTCAATTATGATGTCCCTTTGGAAAGATGTCAAAAGTTTCAGTACTAAGGAAGTACTCTTAGAAATCGATATTCAGCGGCATCGATTATCGATTTGTAACCAATTTTAATCAAAGTAACTTTCAACAACTAAGGTTTTTTAGAGATTGTCGAAAGAACACTTTTAGACTTTATTTGGCATTACAAACAAAACAATAAACGACACTCAACAACAAAACAACAAACTAACTTAAGAAAAACACGTACGTCTTATTGTATAGTCCGCGGCATCTAACAATAGCGATGACCGTTAGTTTGCGCACTTGTAGAACAGATGAATTTCTACTAAAATTGGTTTCTGCGCACTCAAGGTCATCGCTATTGTTTCATGCTGCAGACTTAGTCGTAGGCTTTTCTGCACTCTCCTCGTAGTGATTGAAGTGACACTTAAAATGGCAGATGATGATTAATGAACACGATTTTTTTAAATCGGCAAATATAGAATTTTGTATCTCTGGAACATGCCGAATACTTGAGGTGCGTCACTATGTTCAAAAGTCAATCACAAACCATAGTACGTAACCGCAATCGCGCAAAAATAACTATTGTTTTATTTTGAAGTTTACATTATTTTGAGCATTATATTCAAAAACAATATGTTAATTTTGCTTGTGAATCAATTGTAGGATGTTTTTGGATTATTGTATAATTTTCAAATGACGATTAACAACCAAATACAAAAAGGGACTTCATAATTGAATGTATTGAAACAGACTATAATTGTAGGGTATTTTTGTATAATTGTATATTTTCCTAATGACGATTTACTACCAAGTACAAAAAGATATAATATTTGATTTGATCTATAGATCTCGCGCGTTACGTACACGTAACGTGCAGAGTTACGTTCTTCGAAATGTCCAGAGGGACATCATAATTGAAACAGACTATAAAATTGGCTTCTGCGCACTCAACGTCATCGCTATTGTTTCAGGCCGCAGACTATAACTCTCGCTAAAACTCAGAAACGGCTGAACAGATTTGGATAAAATAATATTCGTGGAAATCCTGGGAAGGTTTGAAAGATTAGAAAAATGCGATACGGAGTTAGCCCGGTCAGCTAATTTATTTAAAATAAAATAAAGGGCTCATGTCCATGTGACGGACGAAGGTTGTTATTCACTTAGAAAGAAGAAGGGCAAAAAAAGGAAATAGTGATTGCTTACGTTATACTTGAACAGCCATTATCTATCTTATGAGACATTTTTGGAATGCATAAAGTGGAAGGAAGTAAGAACGAGTTGTAAATAGTGTGTTTGACCTAGATTTCCTTTTATTAATTATGATTTCAGCAGGTACTGTTTGTACCTGTACAGATTTTAAATATTGTTTAATGGGGGCCTAAGAAAATTTGTCTGGTATAATTTGCATAAAAGCCCTTCTGAATAGAAAAATGTTAAATATATGAATCAAACCATAAAATAAATTTCAAGACATATTATTAGCTACATAATTAAATAAACAGTGAAGAGAGACTTGAATATTGTGAAGTAGAACAAAGTGGATCCCTTGATATCAAATCAATGTATTTATTAGTAGGTATATTATAGAACCATCTTCCAGTTTCATTAGAATACCATTTAAAGTTTGTAAGTCTATTTTAGTTCTTTAATTTTTATAAAATGTGTAGTATGTAATTATAAAATAAATATTATTTACTTTAATAATCGACTTTATAATTTTTTTTATGATATAGATGGCAGACGAGCCGACCGATCACCTGATGGTAAGCGATTACCGTCGTCCATGGACACCTGCAACACCAGTGGTGTCACAAGTGCGTTGCTTACTGTTTTAACTCCCCTTCCCCTGGATTGGGCCTCCGGTACCCTCACTCACGCAGCGAAACACAGCGCATGCACTGCTAATCGCATATTTATCCATGAAGTCAAGAATGGCGCCACTACTACAAAATTACACGTGCTGCTTACTTAACAGATTATGGTAATGCGTTAAAGTATCGCCACCAATGAGGGCTCCATACACACAAAATAGCGTTATTAGGCATTTTCGGGATTTAAAACCAGTTACTATGGATTATGGTCTAAAATAAAATTATCTTTCAGATTCGAAATAAAAAATATCTAAGCGCTTTTAATATTGACTTGTATATCTATAGATTCTATGATCGAAGTAAGGATCATGATTACCTATGTTTTATAAGTCTGCGAATTGTTCTCGGGTATGGTAGCCCCATTGGTTATAAATAAAACATGGGAACTGCATTAGTTCCCTAAAAAATCCGTTTCATAACTTTCATGACGCATTTTATTTCACTATTTGTTGTGCCTGTAATAGACTGAATGGCGATGACACCGTGATGGTAAAAAAAGTGTAGACAGTTAAAAAAGAAAACGTCAAATTGACTCATCCATCTATTAGTGTGGTGCGATAGCGATATGTCACAGGCGATATGTAGTGTTGCTTTTTTCCCCTGTTACTTGGCATTCAATTGACCAATAATACCAGTAATGTATAAAATCGAAAATGAAACTACTGTTTATAGTTTAATACTTTAGATACATACAATCGATCGATAGTTTTTTTATTTACGAGGAAGACGATAGATTATTCTTCGTGACCAACAATAGGGTATTTGACTAATCGTAATTGTAAAAAATATTGATACTTTACCAAAATATTGGTAAATAAGAACCAATAGCCTAAATTTTCAGTTAAAAATATAACGTCTAGCTGGTTTTGTGAGCATTCAAAGTTTTATGGGCAAGTCCATTTTTAAAGTTTATAATATTATAAAAATAATTATATCATTGAACTACCCGTACATTAATTACATTATACACAAACTTTTATTATAAAACCATAAACATAAACGAAACATTTGATATAGCTACTAAACAAAATTTACTAGACGCGCATACAAGATGTTGCGTGTGACGTCACACGCTAGTAGCCATTTGTATAGAGCAGCGGTCGTCACACTTTACTCTTCAAGGGCCACATATCAACATGAACATCAGGGCCTGGGCCGCAGTATATGCGTACTAAACTGTTTTCTGATATATACGAATATGTGGTTGACTAGTAATTAAATAAATCTACTATATCGCGGGCCGCACATAAATAACGTCGGCGGGCCGCGTGCGGCCCGCGGGCCGCAGTTTGACGACCACGGGTAGAGCGTTTTTGGGCCTGCGTAAAATATGTGCTCTTAAAGTTGTGATATCTCAGGTAATTCAAATCAGAATCAAATAATTCTTTCAACAATGTTTCTTAAATCTTTTGAGTAAACACGTAAAAAAATTAGTCAAGTCCTATACCTACTCTCGATAGTATTGGTTTCAAGCAACTAAATCTAAGCTATCGATACTTTTGATATGACGACAACCATCGATCGGCATCACTAGTCTGTGCTACCAAGAAAAAAAAACTGCTGAGAAATAAAAATAAACTGTTACTGTAATTTATGTAAAACCTTTTGTGTTAAGAAGCAAAAAGAAGAACGAAACCACATAAGTACAGAACTAAGCATATTTCGTTGGTCGCTCAGCTGTTGCCCTAATCCCAGATTATAAGTTAATATTGTATGAAAATAACCTATAAATGTTTGGTACATATTTCATTAATTAAATCGATATTCTTTTAACAGATTGTTATAATTACAGAACGTGTGACTGTCTGTATGTACTACTCAACCAAAACAATTAGGCCATGTATAATATTACTCTTTGGCTGTATGTGATACATTATTACTTGATTATATAGTTGCTTAATACTTAAACCTATTGTTTAATAAATTTTCAATGTTTACTTGATAGATCTGTTTTCAAAGTAATATTTTGTTTTGATTGTGAATATTTTTAAATTACAGTGAAAATAGGCAGATATTAATATTGCAAGTACATATTAAAGCATCTAGCTATGGGAGGACAACATGTAAATGTAGCATTTTATGTTTCTGATCCAAACACAAATCGGAAAAGTCTTTTTGAAGATGCTTTATTGTTTGCTAAACACGGGAAAGTATTATACATACTTTATGATGAGCTGGAAGAGCTACCGGAGCTATCACAAGATATAAGTTTAGTGAACAAACATTATATGAAAATGATTAGCTTTCTCTATGTAAAAACAGTGGAATCTCTTATAGAAAGTTTAACCACACTGCCTTATTGGCAAAACGTACCATCTACAATAATTTTAGATGACTTAAGTCAATATTGTAATAAAGATAGATACAGAATGCATGTGGTATTACAGCTTTTCTCATAGATTCTGCTCGCAGTTGTTCAAATAAATTAAATTCACAGTGTAGGTTAAGAATATCAGTGAATCACATTGTAGGTGAGGATTACTGTAACACTTTAAAAGAATTGTACTTGGCAAATAATAAATGATTAGAAGTTTTTTCAATGTTTTCTTTAATCGTGTTAATTGTGGGAGAGCCATGCTTCGGCATGAATGGGCCGGCTCGACCGGAGTGATACCACTGCCTCACAGAAAACCGGCGTGAAGCAGCTCCTGTGCTGTGTTTCGCCGAGTGAGTGAGGGTACCGGAGGCCTATCGGGGGGGGAAGGGGATAAAAGGTTGGCAGCGCACTTGTAACTCCACTGTTGCAAGTGTCCATGGGCGGCGGCAATTGCTTACCATCAGGTGATCCGCCTGCTCGTCTGCTACCTATCACATAAAAAAAAAAAAAAAAAAAAAAAAAAAACATTCCGGTGTCAAATGACACATAATGGTTCGAAATGACGTTCTAGTGTAATTGTAGTGTCAAATGACATTTAGTGCCAAGTGACAAATGACATTATAGTGACAAAATGGGTTTTAGTGTCAAATGACATTTTAGTGCCAATGGTAATTTAAGTGC
>JABMDO010000511.1:0-31033 GCA_014851415.1 Cnaphalocrocis medinalis
CAAATGACACATAATGGTTCGAAATGACGTTCTAGTGTAATTGTAGTGTCAAATGACATTTAGTGCCAAGTGACAAATGACATTATAGTGACAAAATGGGTTTTAGTGTCAAATGACATTTAGTGCCAATGGTAATTTAAGTGCCAAACGTCATTTTAGTGCCAAATTAGTCAAATGGTAATTTTTAGTGCCAAATTAAAATTTTAGTGCCAAATCACATTTTAGTGCTAAATTACAGTTTTAGTGCCAAATAAAATTTTAGTGCCAAATGACATTTTAGTGCCAATGTTAGTGCCAATGGTAATTTAAGTGCCAAACGTCATTTTAGTGCCAAATTTAGTGCAAATGGTAATTTTAGTGCCAAATCACACCTTTAGTGCCAAATCACATTTTAGTGCCAAAAGGATTTTTAGTGCCAAATTAGTTACCTGATATTCAATATCTCCTCAGCTCCTGGTGCGAGTAGGGCGCGGTGGCACTATGATCTGCGGTCCAGCAGGTCCAGCGGGATGCCGTGCGGGCTGCGGTACTGCGTGCCGCGGATGCGCGTGATGCCGCGGTTGGTTGCCGTTATGACGACGGGGCCGAGGGACGGTCCAGTGCCAAGTGACACATTATGGTGCCAAGTGACATTCCGGTGTCAAATGACACATAACGGTTCCAAATGACGTTCTAGTGTAATTGTAGTGCCAAATGTCATTTTAGTGCCAAAAGGTACTTTTAGTGCCAAATCAGTTACCTGATGTTCAATATCTCCCTCAGCTCCTGGTGTGAGTAGGGCGCGGTGGGCACTATGATCATGCGGTCCAGCAGGTCCAGCGGGATGCCGTGCGGGCTGCGGTACTGCGTGCCGCGGATGCGCGTGATGCCGCGGTTGGTTGCCGTGATGACTACCGGGGCCGTTTCGGATTCTAACGCGCGGTTCAGGAATGAGAAGCATTCGATGTCCAACATGTGGGCCTGGAAGGAATAACAACGTACAAGTCATTTAAAGGGATATAAATGCTCACAGATAAGGTTGAAAAATGGTCATCTTTTTAATTTTATAACCAAAACACTGTGCATTATATGGAATTCATTGTATTTTTCTCGTAATAAGTATTTTTTTCTCCGTTTTTTTAATGTAGCGTACATATACCCAAGCTATAATGACAAAACAGCTGAGTGGAATCCATTTTGGTGACACGTCACGTAAAAATGTTCGTTTTTGTGTGTTTTTTTAGATTATTGTATTTTTCTTTTGTTTTATGTGATTGTGTTAACCAAATAAATTTTATTCTATTCTATTCTAATGGGACAACTCCTTTCGCATAAAACAATCGGGGTTAAAAGTTGGCATCGCTCTTTTGACTCCACTGATATAGACACCCCCATGGGCGGTGATACCTTACCATCAAGTGATCAGTTTGTTCTTCTGCCACCTATGAAATAAAAAAACACCCAGACACTAACCTCGTCTATGAACAGCACGCCGGGTATCATCTCTGCCTTCCCCTCCTCCCGCCACTCCGCCACCTTACTGTTGATTTGCTCTCGAATCTCGGATTTTATTCACCGGTATCGCCTATAAAATGTAATGTAATAAGGAAACACAAAAAAAAACGCTTCGGCATGAATAGGCCGGCCGGCTCGACCGGAGTGATACCACTGCCTCATAGAAGACCGGCGTGAGCAGCCCCTGTGCTGTGTTTCGCCGAGCGAGTGAGGGTACCAGAGGCCCACCCGGGGGAAGGGGATATAAGGTTGGCAGCGCACTGTAACTCCGCTGGTGTTGCAAGTGTCCATGGGCGGCGGGCAATTGCTTACCATTCAAGTGATCCGCCCTGCTCGACTGCTACCTATACATAAAAAAACATTAACTAGAATCTAAGCTAAAATAAACTATTAAAAAGAAAACTTAAAACAGAGTAGGTCCAGTGGCAATTTCCCTAAATGTTTATAGCGATGGAAAATTCGCTGGGCGAAGTAGCTGCCAGCCTTTGGGTCTCCCGTGACTTCAAATATTTGTGTTGGATCTGGGTGTTTGTAGTACCTTCGTTGTTTCTGGTTTCCATAGCACCAGGGAAAACCTTAGTTTGGGACCAGGACAATGTATGTGATGCTGTCTCAATTTATTATTATTATGTTTTTGTGATAGTTTCTATCTCTCAAAATGATCTATAATCATTTTGGTATAATACTGGACTCACGGGCCTAGACCAAGTGTTATTATTTTATTTTTATTAGTATTAATCAAGTATTGCTGTAACTCGTTCTGTGTACCGAATAAAGAAAGAAATTTAAATAAATCTATGTAACTCACCGGAGAAGAGTGCAAGGAAGCCATGTGTACGTGAGTTGATAACGTCCACCTCATGTAGAGTCACCGTGTGGACAACTTCTTTGCGCTTCTGTAGCTCGCCTTCAGGGCACTGGACGAAGCGGGCTTGCTGGCCTACGGTTAATGACCAAGGTTAAAGTCATCATCAAAGCTTACATAAGCATAAATATGTTTATAATCCGTTAGAAGCCCGGTTTGACACTTTTTTTTTAAAAGAACCACTTTTATAAATAAAACTTTATGTAAAAGGCACTTAATTGTATCATTATTTGGTCTTTTATTACTTAAAATAATTTAAAAATAAAAAGAAAACGTAAATTTTCCACTCTGTTTTACGCTTTTACAAAGTTACACCGTTCGATACATTTTCATAGTGACGTAATTGGAAATACTCACCGCGTATTTTTGTGTTTCGAAATGTATCAAATGATAAAAATATTAGTGAAAATTATGACTGTGACCATAGGAGTTAATCATTGAAAAGAAAATTGTGTTTTTATTCTGTAGAACTTGAAATTCATCTCTACATCATTTCAGCGAAGCAATCTTTACTTGGTGATTGGTTATTTTTGATGTGACATGTAAAATTATCACTAAACAACCACCGACTATGAAGTTGGGCCTCAATCTAACAGGACGCCATCTAGCGGATTTTACACACGCGATAGCCCGCATTTATTTATTACTTTTCTTTACCTGTGGCATCGTAGTCTCGTGCTCGGGCGAAACTCCGTCCCAGCTTGTTGATCTTGCCGGTCGCCTTGTCTATGGTGATGACGTCACCTGCTTGTACCTATGCAAACAAGTATCATAAGTACGAACAGCCAAAAATCAGGATATCAAATCTAATCTGAGGCTGGTCAATGGGCCCACCAACCTAAACACCTGGGGTTGTTCCCGGCTTATCCAGGGCTACGGGGCGGGATACGCGAACTCTTGCACCACATCCCACTCATGGACAGCGAGGCACGCCAGGACGGCCTCTATCCAATGTTAAAATACCCCGTGGCAGCTTCCACTTAGCTTTGTCGGGGCTTAAGTGGCAACTCATCCAAAAATTTAAAGATTTTTATGCTGGCACTGTTCTAACCTAACCATTACTTTTTTCGTTTAGTATACAGTTTAGTCAGTATTATCATCACAAATAATTGGTTAGGTTAGAAAAGTGCCTAAGGAGGAATGTGTAGTTAAAGTTCTTCCTGTTCTACTAGTACATATGACTATGTCTCCTCCGTCTACCCCCCGGTGGACGGGTATGCATAAGGAAACGTTGGTCCATTGCACCCAGGACCAGCGGCATTTCCCCAAGGAAAAAAAAAGGTCAGAAAAGTGACCAGCAAAAAATTCTTGAAATTTTTGGTTGAGTTGCCACCTAAGCTCCGACAAAGCCCTCACCGGGTGTCCTCATTGCGACACATACCTTTTCTTTGAGCAGCGAGTCGATCATTTTAGCTCCCATATCGTAGTTGGTCTCCATATCGGTGGTTTTGAGCGTGAGGCGGCCCACGCGCGCGCCGCCGCCCCCGGCCGCTCGCTCGATCACGACTTCCACCACTTCGCCTTCTATGATCTCTGATTCTTCTCTGTAATAAAGAGTAAGGATTTAGACGTCCAATGACGGTTTTTGCAAATGCAAGATCCGATAGATGGCGTTAAGTTAACGTCAGATCCAACTTTGACGACATTGGTTGTTTTGTACGTAACTTCTTAATGACAAGATACGACAAAATGGAACCAATCCACTCGTTGTTGGACCTGACGACCCTGACGTCACTTTCGCATTCATAATATTAGAATTAAAGAGGTGGCAGACGAGCAGAAGCGGTTACTGCCGCCCCCAGACACACACACACACAGAGCGACAAGTGCGCTGTAATCCTCCATGATAAAAACCAAATAATTGCTATTATCGTAATTATATGAACCAACAGTGGATTGCGCATCCTCTACTATAATCCTACTACTATTATAAAGGCGAAAGTTTGTTAGTATGGATGTATGGATGTTTGTTACTCTTTCACGTAAAAACTACCGAATGGATTTGAATGAAACTTTACCACAATATCCATACTAATATTATAAATGCGAAAGTAACTCTGTCTGTCTGTCTGTCTGTTACTCTTTCACGCCAAAACTACTGAACGGATTTCAATGAACTTTTGTATACAGATGATCAAGACCCTGAAAAAGGACATAGGCTACTTTTTATGCTAAAAGGTGGTTGTAAGGGGTTAAAAGGGGGGTAAAAAGTTACTTTTCCACGCGGACGAAGTCGCGGGCGGCCGCTAGTAGCTTATACATCAGAATAACACATAGGCTACAATTTATAAAAGTATAATGTGTGGATTGTCCAAAATATGACGGTAAGTGTCAATAATTAACTCCACGCGTACGAAGTCGCGGGCGGCCGCTAGTAATATTATAATAATGAGAAATTGTAAACAAACTTACTTAATCCTTATTCCAATAGATTTCCTAATAGCTTGGGTCAGCGCTTCGGTCTTGCTCATTTCCAGGGAGAATATTTCCGAACCAGCCATACTCGTGAAAGGTGTATCCGGGCCCAACGCCTGCGCCAGACCCATGGCGATTGCAGTCTTGCCAGTCCCCGGCTGCCCTGCTAGAAGCACCGCTCGGCCTGCTATCTTGCCTAAAATATTAAGTATTATTTATTTAAATAGGCTCGTACATAAAATATGTCAGGAAGGTCTGGAAAATAGATTTTTGGGGAACTAACGGAGTTCTCATGTTTTATAAGTAATAGGGTGGGTTACAATGCTCTATGACATAAGCGGCAAAGTAAGTGCCATGTTATCCATTAAAAAATATTTGAAAACTGTTTTTTTTAGAAATTTGTTGTGACATTTTTTTGACAATGTGGCGAGCAGGCGAATCACCTGGAGACCAATTTTTGAACTGTCGTGTCCATGACATTCCTACAAACACCTACAATGGACATAGCGCGCCATACAATAACTAAGCGCGAAGATGGCACATGCCTCCAAATTTCACCTTATTATGCTTCAACTGATCTGTGTATACACTGCTGTTTACAACCTGCATGTGTAACATCTTGACAGTTAAAGCAGTAATGTATAACTACGTGTCAATCGAAGCTTGCATAATAAATGGTGATTTACGGAAAAGGTCAGAGCAAGGAATACACGGAGTCGCAACGCTTATTATTTATTTCATCTACTATAGGTATAAATGTTCACAGATACACCCTGTATAGGTAACTGATTCCATGATTTTGTTTAAAGAAATGATCCGTAACTCGAACAAATTATAATAATCCAATTATTGTACCTAGATCGCAATTTTTTTTTTTACTTTTTTGATCTTGCAATGTTTGTACATACATATCGTATCAGTTTTCCCCGATTAAAATTAAATTTTGCATTGACATGGTAAGTTAGGTAATGTCATGCTAAATCCAATATGGTGAACGGTTCCGGATGGCAGACTATACCAAAAACTGGAATTCAAGACCAAAAAATCTACTACAATGTTGCTACTGCAATAAAATAATTGTACCATAGTGTACCCCTTTTTTCTAAAAACACTCGCTGATATAATTTGGAAGTACCTAGGTAGTGGAAAGCTAAAAAAAAACAATTATCGTAAATTAGTTAGTGATCTGCCATAATCTCGCTCGGGTGAAAAAAACTAACAAAAGAGTGACTCCATAGTTATCATTGACACACGACTAATCAAAAGTATGCCTAGGCATAATTTTCAAGTTCCGTTCACAAGGCGCAGATGCAAAGTCCATTGTAGGTGGAATGTCATTGGTCGTGTCACTAAAAATGTGTGACTTGCATAATTTTTGACATCCGCATTTTTGAATTATTCGAAAACGAGTGATTTGCAACAAGTGGTGTAAACCACTCGTTTCCGTGAGGCGAGGGGTCGCATTTACGTCAAATCACACGTTACACGTATTTACGAGTTAACACTATACTTTGACAAGATTGGCGACACACTAAGCGAGTGATTTAAAACATTTCAAGAGACGACGTGACTTGCAAAACGAGTAGTTTTGTTTGGACGAAGCACAAATTCGAAAATAGGTCTCCTGATCAAGTTCAAGCAAGGAACTTGCCAGTTACTTTTTGTTAAAAGAAGCAAAGAGTACAATACATAGACTTTGGGAATTTAATTTTGGTGGTATTAGAAGCTTCGTATAATGTTCCATTGAGAATTGTAGGTTGATATGGTCCTATACCAATCCCTGTTTGTCATCTTGCAGCATTACCAATGTTTTCATAGCTTCAATCAAAGAGAACATTACTGAATATAATCTAACACTTTAGCTTCAATAACAACTGCAGTTGTCATAGCAACCAATGCAACAGTTTGATCATTACCACAGAGTACATTGTGATCATTACCTTCTCGAATCATCTGCAGGATGACTCCGGCGGCCTTTCTGGCCATCTTCTGCCCCACCATGCCCTGGGACACCGCTCGCGGCTCCAAGGAGTCATCTAAACCAAGGCCTCTAATGTGGGAATGCGCCCCAATCCGCTCTATGCGCGTTATAGAGCGCACTTCTTGCACTTGGGCCGCCGCTATTGACTACAAAAGAGATTTCTAGCTTCAAATATCAATTTTGAAGGAGATATTTACAGGTTTATAAAGTAACATGTATGTGTATTTAGAGGTTAGGTTTTTTATTTTCAAAAAACAATGCATTTTCAAATATTTATGAGGTTTAGTAATTACAGTAATGTTACTTACAGCCATTTTGAGGGAATTAAATCTGAAATTTCAGTATTTAATCCAGAAAAAGTGCACCGCACGCACTACGCAGCCGCTTCCAAACAAATTTTATGTCAAATTTTTAAATGTCACTTCAAAAAAAAACAATTTTTGACAGATAATCCCCGTTTGGAAACAGTTAAATAAAAAGTTACGTTTAGACGGCAGGTTTTAATGAAAAAAGTAGTAGGATTAGTATGTTATTTTACTGGCAACATTTTAGTAGTATTTTTAATGAAGTGATTGGTATCCCAAAATCAATTTTGTAAAATTTTTGTGGTTTTGTCAAATCGGGAATCGAAAAATCTAAATAAATCATCATGTTCGCTCTCCGCAGCCTTGTTAGGAGCAATGCTCAGTTTGCCAAGAATGTGATCCCAAAGAGAAACATGACCGTCATCGCTACTCCTGCTAGAAATAAGGTTTCCACTGGTGTAAGTAATTTTTAATGTTTTCACGTCTGCTTTCATTATCCTTACGTTTATTTACTTGCGATTTGATATAATTACATAAATAATTTAATAACGAAAGTGTTTCTGTAAAAAGTATTTCGCAATTTCGGTCATAAAATAAAGTTTTCAGCATTACGTAATTTCGTACATTGATAGGTTATCTTTGAGCAAAGGAGTAAAATGAGGAAAAAATAGATAACATTCCATTTCTAACCTACAATAAATCTAGGTGTGTTATTTTGTTTACATTGTATGTATTAGGATATACCTAGTTATCGTTATCATAATTTGTTAAAAAAAATCTTATATTAAGAATATTATTGGATGTTTTTTCTCCTCTTAATAATCTCCTATATAAAATTTCTTGATAACCTTATTCTTTGGAGCAGTCGTTCTGTCCTTATTATGTTTACTTTATTAAATATAGCTCACACTCTTTGAAAAATTCATTTCAAGTTTAATACAAATAAATGTTTACTTAGTTGAAAGCCTTAATAGGTAACATGAATAAAGAATAAAGAATTGAGTAATGAAAAGCCCCTTTGGCAAGTAAGATCATCAAAATAAGACTATAATGACAAAACTTTAATGGTGAATGTAATTAAATACTATTATATTTGTGTTTTCCCTGTTGTTTGATATAGTCTACGGCAAGAAAGTGTAGTTATGACCTTGAGAGCGCAGAAACCAATTTTGATAGAAAGTCTTATTTTTACAAGTGCGCAAAATAATGGTCATCGCTATACTTTCGTGCATCCCGCTGTATCTGTAATCTTAGTGTACTCTGTACTAAGTAGGTTAAGACTTAGTACTGAGTCAGGTAGTAATCAGATGTTGTGTGAATTTATTTTTCATAAGATTTTTATCATCCATTTCAGGAAATCATCTTCCTCTCCGGACTCATGATCATCGGCTGGTCTGCGATCCCCGCCTGGGTCCTGGTCAACATCAAGCACTACCGTGACAGGACATAAACCATCGTAACGCAACGTAATAGGCAATTGTGTAGAACTCGTGATGTTAAGTTATAAGTAAAAGTGTTAATCGCTATGTTGCTTTTTATTTAAATCCAAGTTTCAAGTGATAGGTGGCAGACGAGTAGATGGATTACCTAATGGTAAGCGATTACTGCCGCCTATAAACAACCGCGAAACATAGTTAAGTAGTACAGGATTATCATAGCTACATAAATACATTTAGGTACAGACAGCCACATATCAATGTATGCAAATGTCTCCAAATTCTTCATTCGATTTTCAACTTAATATAAAATGAATTTGGTGCAATATTAATTAAGGAATTTTTACAGATGACCTTATTGAAACAACAAAAAATGTTGAGACTATAAATCAACTAGCTTTTGTCCGCGGCTTTGCTCGCGTGTAAATTCAAGGTAGCATGGAGGGGCAAAAAGTAGCCTATGTTACTCTCCATCCCTGCAACTATCTCCACTTAAAAAATCTTGCCATGAAAGAAAGACGAAGCGTACAGACAGACACACTTTCCCATTTATTATATTAATATGGTTACATGGTTATCTTCTTCTATACTATTTATAAACAGGTAAACTTGATAGACATCAACAAACCTTAAATTATACAAACCGAAAAGGCGACACACTAGCGCGTTTCAATCGTTGCACGGCGCCATCTTTTGGTAGACATTAGAACTAGTGTCCCGAAACGAAGTGAGGGCAGGCCACTAGTAAAGAGATAAAGACATCAATAATTTAATGTTTTTTTGGTATAAACCGAGTAAGCGAAACTGCGCGATGTAACCAACACCACACACCATCACTAGCGCCATCTGTTGGCAGCTTGGAACTAATAGAAAAATACAGACCCTGAAACGACGTGACGGATACAAAAGGTAAAGGTGGCTGATGACCAGACGGATCACCTGATGGTATGATAAGTGATTACCGACCAGACCCGTGAAGCAGTGGCTATAAGGTGTTCGCCCAAAGCGCGAAACGTCCCGGCTTCAATTCCCGGTCAAGTCAATTTAGGAAACGATATTTTCTAAGTTTTCTTGGGTCTGGGTTAACGCCCCCAGTTAATTATCGTCATCTGGTACTCATAGTAGTAGGTAGGTAATATTATGTGATGTTGTCTCAATTTATTTATTTATTATTTACTAGTGGCCCGCCCTCACTTCGCTTCGGGACCGTAATTCAGAAATAAGTCAATAGATGGCGCTGTGTCAAATTACATCGCGCAAGCGTTTCGTGTTTTCGATTTGCCTATAAGCTTTGTCGTTGTCTATTATAGTAGTTATCTCTTTATAAATAGTATAGAAGATAGATTATATATTTTTCGTATCGTAGCTATGGAATTGGATTCCGAAATCCGTTACAAATTAAGGGGTAACTTCTGAATCAGTTTTTGTCTATCCTAACTAATATTATAAATCCGAAAGTAACTCTGTCTGTCTGTCTGTCTGTTACTCTTTCACGCCAAAACTACTGAACGGATTTATATGAAATTTGGTACACAGATGATCTAGACCCTGAGAAAGAACATAGGCTACTTTTTATTGCGAAAAGGGGGTTGTAAGGGGTTAAAAGGGGGGTAAGTTGCTTTTCCACGCGGACGAAGTCGCGGGCGGCCGCTAGTAAGGCTATAATTAGATGTAATTCGATCCTTGTCCACTGTTCGCCAGATTCTTGGCCACAAATGGTTATATGTTTGACAAGTATTTGATTATTAATCTATTAGAAAAAAGGATTTAAAGTTTTTTTTTTCTATGTGATAGGTAGCAAACGAGCAGGCGGATCACATGATCGTAAGCAATTGCCGCCGCCCATTGACACTTGCAACACCAGTGCTGTTACACGTGCGCTGCCAACCTTTAATCCCCTTCCCCCCGGGTGGGCCTCCGGTATCCTCACTCACTCGGCGAAACACAGCACAGGGGCTGCTTCACGCCGGTTTTCTGTGAGGCAGTGGTATCACTCCGGTCGAGCCGGCCCATTCATGCCGAAGCGTGGCTCTCCCACAGATGGCGCTGTGCTCAATTACATCGCGCAAGCGTTTCGTGTTTTCGGTTTACCTATAAGCCTTGTCGTTGTCTATAGAAGTTATATCTTTATAAATAGTATTACTTAGATATAGAAGATTATTTATTTACTTAAACTCTTAAAGTAGGTATGTTCGTAGAAGGGAAAAATTCCAAGCATACCTACCACCCGTATTGCATTAAATTTTCACCCTCCTGGTGTTTGAACCAGCGATTTCCGACGAGCGAGATTGCTTCCGTCATTAAGTACCTACGTGGATTCCCGTCCTCTCGTTGGCAGACTCTTAATTATGTCTTGGGGAAAGTTATTGCGGTAGAAAAATTGATGATTTGTGCATTTTTGATGAACGATTCTTGCTATTAGAAGTTATGAATAAAAATAGGTGATCGGTCTGCTGATCTGCTTCTTTACAGTGTTCTTAAAGTTAAAGTCAAACTAATGAAGTTAATTTAAAATAATTGTTTTTTTAGGTACCTATTACTTATGTTATTAGAATATTTCGACGGGTGCAAAGTTAATAAAGTCAACTACAAATTCACGAATTTCTTTTTATTGCATTTTCGTACTAACAAAATCATATTACACAACCTAGCATAATTTGTTTTGCAGGTTTCGCTTTATTTTAATTAATTTTCAAACGTATAAAAAACCATCTACGCATGTTTTAGCAAATAATACGACGCCGATGCGACCAAGTAACGTTGGCCGTTTCCGCACGGGACGCGGGGAGCGCCCCGCGCGTTCGCAAAATGTCAACAGACAGTTGGCTCTCTTTTCGCTGGCGCGCGGTCGTTTTAGGTTAACTAATATATTTTATTTTTCAAAGTAGTTGATTCAATACGTTTTTGTTAAAATGTTGTTAAATTGTCGGAGAGGTTATTTTCGAGAGGTCAGGGCGCATAAACGACCATCTGGCAGTTGACTCTTTCTACTTCGCGCTCAATGTAGATGTTATGATTTACGTTGATTTACTTTCAATTTTTTTTTCATATTGTAGTATAGTTTTTAGTTTGAACTAACTTGATAAAAACAGGTTATGAAATACAGCATGAGTGGTGGTGATTGTACTATAACTGCAATATATTAGCATGTTATTATGATTAATTTTCTTTTTAATGTTAATGTAGGTGTGACATGTACCCGCCATTAATATTGATTCCGCGCTTTTTCCAGTTTAGCGTTTTGAACATGTTCTGCAGCACAGCGGAGAAGAGTTTCCGAGATATAACATCTCCTTGTCTCACACCACGACGCAGCAGGACAGGCTCGGTTTGGTCATTTGGATTAGGTACTACGAACATATTAGCGACGTCATACAGACACCTCAACACCTCGGTATATCGCCAATCGACTTGGCACCTCTGCAAGGCCTCGAGAACAGGCACCTGGTCTCGACGGAGTCAAAAGCTTTTTCATAGTCCACAAACGCCATGCACAGGGGCTGGTTATATTACTTTGGTCTTCTGTATAACCTGTCCCAATATGGTCTGTCTGTGTGAATATGGTCTATGGTGCTATAACTTCGTCGGAACCCGGCTTGCTCTGCAGGTTGAGCTTCGTCAAGTCTTCGTGTAAGGCGATTCGAAATGACTCTTGAGAACAACTTATAGACGTGACTTTGGTCGATAGTTCTACAGTAAGGTTTTGTCGCCTTTCTTGAAGAACAATACGACTAAGCTCCGCGGTCACGCCCTAGGAGTTCTCCCGGAGCAAAATAACTGAGTTAAATATACGCCAAAGTTACTTCAGCACCGGCTTGGCGGCAGCTTTTAGAAGCTCGGTGTGACGCCGTCTTCTCCCGGGGCTTTTCCATTTTAATGTTAACCAAAAGCTGCCTCGATCTCCTCCAAGCTGATGTCGGGTAGATCCTCCGTCGCATGGCGGGTTAATGTGGCTCTTGAATCCTTCTCATCCGGCGTAGGGTGGGGTGAATGCGACGCGTATAACTGGCTATAGAAGGTGTAAACTTCCGAAAGAATCTCTAGCTTTGACGTGACGACTTCTCCATTTGTTTTGGTCAACTTCGACAGGTGGCTCCTGTCAAGATGTTGTACGAAGACTTTGGACCCCCCTGGTTCTGCTCAATTGCTATCTGTATTGAGAGTGTATTAGAGCTTCGGAGGTCACGTTTTAACAGCTTGGAGATGGATGGATGGATATTTTGAGCCCGAGCTGAAGTGACTGATGGATTTTTTCGCCTCTTGTCCATTAAGTCCAGAGTATCTTTCGAAAGTTTAGACCGCTTGCCCGTACGTCGCAACTCACAGAACTTTGCACCCTCGTCCCGAAGGATTTCCACCACTTGGTCGAATTCTTCGTCGATATCTGCGTCAATTGTGGTTTCCAAGGCAGTGAATCGATTTTCCAATTTTAGTTGGAAAGCGTCGGAACCAGCGAGTGATTGGAGCAGATTTGGCCGGAGCGTGGACTTCATCAACCGAGAACGTTCAAGCTTAAAATTGATATTCAGAGTGCATCTGAGAAGTCGGTGAACACTTCCGGTTTTAAACCTATTTATTACTATGACATCTCTGAATATACGCTTAATGTCCGATATATATTATGAAGTCGATCTCATTTTTAGTCATAGTATCTGGGCTCTGCCTCGTCCATTTCCTCTGGGGCTGTTTCTTAAAGAATTGATCCCGGAAAGAGCCGATCAATGCAATTAAGGGTTTGCAACTGTTTTACAATGTATAAATGCAACCGTTTTATAATGTATAATGTTCTTTTATATTAAATGATTTACTAAACATAACATGATATCTTAAAGTATTTAATTGCCTACCTGTCCTAAGTAAAAAAGGTAGGTATCTAAATGATATTACCTATTTTTTTATTTCTCTTAAATCAATAAATCAACGTTGGATTTAACTTGCAATTTAATTTTACAGCAAAGTAAATGACTGTATGTCATTTACTTTGCTATAAAGCGAAAGGATCTAAGTTAGTCAGTCTAACTATAAAGAAAACGTACGCGGCAACTCTATGCAAACAGTAACACATGCTTAGGTGTGAGTGAAATTTGCAAATCAAAAACCGATACATGACATTCCACACTAACCGTAAACGCTCTTAATGTGCAATTGATCAGTAAATGAGTAGTTCTTCATATGTTTTTTTATACGTCAAAGAAGGTTGTTCATGACTACGTAATAATTTTATCATTTGATTGTAATAAAAAAATAAGATCTATTTAAAAGTATTTCATTTGGCTTCCTTGTCCATTAATGATTGTAATGAGATACGAAGCATAAAAAGTTATCGGCCATAATTTTACTTTCTGCAGTAGATGTTTTATTAAAACATACAAATAAGATTGTTTATCTTATGATTAAGTGTTTCAATTAAGATTAAGTTGAAAAAAATAAAGAACATACATTTTAAACATAAAACTTACGTTCCGAGTATATGCGACCAAGTGGTAGGTTGGCTCAGTTAGCATTTTATAAGTGCGAAGTAGAAACGACTAACTGCAAAATCTCGTAAATTATCAACAAATTAGCATTACTAACATTATGTACAAATAAATAAGAATATAAATAGATACTGATAAAAAAATCAGAAATATTGGCCTACTCGTTAAGAAAATAACACACTTTTTCGATTATTCCGCTCTCCTGTAAAGTTGTTATTTTGTAGATGACTCTTTTTACTTTGCACCCGTCGATTTGCTGTCTTTTGTTTTTTGTTCGCACCAGAGATAATATGAAAAAAATATTTTTGATGAAATTGTAAATGTCTCATTTTAAGTGAAACTTGTTAGTTTTTTATGAGAATAAAATTCTTTAAACCTAAATAAGTAGGTATTTTGCAGTGTTGGAGGTTCGGGGAACGTCCGAATGAAAGATGTTATGCGTTTAGACTGTCTTTTATTACAACTACCTAAGCTTATATTTATACTAACCTATTGGATGAGGTGCGTCAAACACTACAATGTAAGTTACGTTTATTGCTTCAAGAATGAAATTAAAAAAGTAAAAAAGAGGAAATCTCCAAAAGTAACAAAGTACCTACCTAGTACATAACAAACAGCTTTTATTACTGTCTCACTGCAGGGCAAAGGCCTCCATCACAGAAATCAAGTCATCGCTACTATGATGGGATTAGGCTTAATCACCACGCTTGCCTAATGCGGTGCGGTGATCACAAACCCGAGCTAATGTTCGTTCGAAAAATCCGAAACAAACTTTTGCTCGACCCTGGAATCGAACCCCAAGATCATGGTCCGGTGCTTAAAGGTGTCCACCGGCATCATGCATTTGTGTTCGCAACACTTAGGGCGCATTCCCCTACTGCACTATTTGCAGGTGTCTATAGGAGGCAGTCGCTTACCATCAGGCGAACCGTCTGCTCGTCTTCCACCTATCACATATGATGTGTTGTAGTAGATATTTCACTACATCACATACATTGGCCTGACTCTGAGATAGGTAGCTCAAGCACCTGTGTTAAAGATATCAGAACCAACAGTGGGATTACAAATATATACCTACCTACATATAATACTTTTCTTTTTAATTGTAAAGTTTCATTATAATCCATTCGGTAGTCTTTGCGTGAAAAAGGAGCAAACATCCATTCATCCATACAAAGTTTCACGTTTTAAAATTAGTAGGATGAAAATCTCGTTACCCTAGCAAAAAACCTACAACTACGAAGGTTTCCACCACCATGCATGCAATTGTGTCCGTACAGAGGGCGCATTCCCCTACTGCTCTAGATATTGGAGGGCTCTCGGGGCCTACCAAAACACTCTCTAGACGCGGTACCACGTGAACTCGAAGGAGGCTGCGTGGGGAAAAAATGTGACTTTTAGTCTAGAGGTATGTTGACGACCCGTTTGGCGCAATGGTTTGAACGCCGGTTGAGACGCAAGGGTCGCGGGTTCGATTCCCACACCAACACAAATGTTTGTTGATGAAACAGATATTTGTGTTGGGTCTGGGTGTTTGTGGTTCCTTCGTTGTTTCTGGTTTCCATAGTACAAGGGAAAACCTTAGTTTGGGACCAGGACAATGTATGTGATGTTGTCTCAATTTATTATTTATTTATGTAGGCGCGGGTGGCTATTCCACAGTGCCTAAAGACAAAAGTCTATAATCAGTGCGTCCTACCCGTCATGACATATGGGGCTGAAACGTGGACACTAACAGCACGGCTAGTCCACAAGTTCAAAGTCGCTCAGCGGTCTATGGAAAGAGCTATGCTCGGCGTTTCTCTGCGTGATCGAATCCGAAACGAGGTGATCCGGCAGAGAACCAAAGTTATCGACATAGCTCATCGGATTAGCAAGCTGAAGTGGCAGTGGGCTGGCCACATCTGCCGCAGAACTGACAACCGTTGGGGTAAACGAGTTCTGGAGTGGAGACCGCGTCTCGGTAAACGTAGTGTAGGACGACCTCAGGCCAGATGGAGTGATGATCTGCGCAAGAGGGCTGGCTGGAGCTGGATGCGAGTAGCCGAAGATCGATCAAAGTGGCGAGCATTAGGAGAGGCCTATGTCCAGCAGTGGACTGCAACAGGCTGATGATGATGATGATGATGGGTGGCTATAAGTTGTGACTGTAATAAATCACATATTTTTTGTGTTGCGCATGTCTATAGGCCTTTACCACCAGGTGAACTGTCTGCTCATCTGTCACTTTTACCTTTTTTATGTGATAGGTGGCAGACAAGCAGACGGATTAGCTGATGGTGAGGAATTGTCGATAGACACCTGCAAATCCTGCAATACCAGTAGAGTTACAGGTGCGCTGCCAATATTTATTAAGCTCCCTTTCCCCCCAACTTGCCAATGCGGCCAGAAGGAAATTAAATTGGCCTTCACCTACACGGTAACCTCACTGACTCAGCAAAACACAACGCAGGATCTCCTCAACCCCAGTCTTCTGTGAGGCCGTGGTATCACTCCGGTCTAGTCGGCCCATTCATGCCAGATTCATGCTTGCCTTGCTCGACAGCTGCCCACCCCCTACGGTTACGCCCATATGGGTATACATACTTATCCAGCGTTTCATTTTGTCTTGCTCATTTAAATAACCCTTCATATCCAACCGAAAAGTTTAATCAAATCATAATAAAAAAGTACCATTATCAACCAGCACGAAAAGAAAAGAAAAACTAGTTTTTTTTGTTTATGTTCTTTTTTAAAAGGAATAACAAAGAATGTAAAGCCATTCAGCCATCAGTAATTCACCCACCCATAACTAACCGAAAAGCAAAAAAAACTCGCCCGAAAATTTTCCGCAAACAAAAAGTACCGCTTCAAACCAACCCTATTTCGAGGGTTGCAAAACGACCCTCCGCCCCACTCTTGCATCTCCCTCCCACTTACACTGTAAACATAGTTTGTCCTTGTCTCTCGTTATCATCTCTTTCCCGCGTGGAATCGATTTTCAGCCATATCTTGTGTGGACTGGCCGCTGGGCGCTCGCGATTTTGACCGAACATATCAAAATATTTGCGGAAATATTATGATAAAAGAATACTATTTGTGATAAAAACATTTGGTCTGTGTAAAGGACATATTTTGTTCTGTTTTTGGGACTGCAGTGCGTTGTTTAGTGTTGTAAGGAAGAAGGAGCGGTGAGTGTTGTTGTATTTCCGCAACTTAGGTATCTAGGGTTGGATATTTTGGGCAAACTAATTACTTTGACCTTATAAAGTGACTGGTTTTATCTCTCTAAGTGTGATATAAGTTGTGATTGGTGGAAAAAAATATAAAAATTAGCGGCCGCCCGCGACTTCGTCCTCGTGGAAAAGTAACTTTATACCTCCCTTTTAACCCCTTACAACCCCCTTTTCGCAACAAAAAGTAGCCTATGTCCTTTCTCAGGATCTAGATCATCTGTATATCAAATTTCATTTAAATCCGTTCAGTAGTTTTGGCGTGAAAGAGTAACAGACAGACAGACAGAGTTACTTTCGCATTTATAATATTAGTATGGATTTCAAGCATTTTAATAAAGTTATGGATACTTTCTACGCTCATAATATTAAATATCCTAGTTGCTGAGGCTTTACAGCTAGATAAAGTATCAGCCTATATACTGTCCCACTGCAGGGCAAAGGCCTCCATAGAAATCAAGTCATCGCTACTATTATGATGGGATTAGGTTTAATCACCACGCTTGCCTAATGCGGTGCGGTGATCACAAACTCGAGCTATGTTCGAAAAATTCGATACACACTTTTGCTCGACTCGGGAATCGAACCCGGGACACCAAAACCCCAAGATCATGGACTGGTACAACAGAGTGTTGTCACTCAACAAATAATAAACTTTTTATTTTATCTGAGTTACTAAGTAAAATGTCTTGTTAGTGGCTAATAGAAATATGTAAATAAGAATCTTACATCAATCTCATTTTTAAGACATCTTTTGTATATTGAGGACAATCAAGATAACCTCACTCCGCCTGATAGTAAGCAGCCGTGAGATCCAAACATGAGATTGACAGGCACAAAAAAACAAACAAAGTGTCCATTGAGTCTGTCATCCTCACCCTGAAGTCCTGCTGAGATGCCGTTTCACGCCCCGCCTAAAAAATCCACGATTGTAAGAAGGGAACACATGAACTGGAAGGGCATTCCATGACTTGATGGTTTGGGGCAGAAACGAGGAGCTAAACCTCTTGGTGCGCGCCGGCATTGTCTGGATGGTATTATGCGGATGGGAACGCTGTCCAGCAAATTTAAATCCTAACTAATATTATAAATAAATGCGAAAGTAACTAAAATATAAAATGCACCAGATAATCACACCAATCAACCAACCTGGTCTCAACTAGGGCAACCCCTGTAACCCAGAACACATAAACAATGAGGAAAATCAAGTATTTTTAGTGATGAGTTGTGAATGTGTAGTTATACTAAATTTGTATTATTGTACGTCCGAAACGGATAACTGTATGTTCTAAAATATACTGTACCATCTTTTTATACACTGTTAAAACAATAAAGATTTATTTTATTCTATTCTATTCTATTCAATTCTATTCTATTCTATTCTATTCTATTCTATTCTATTCTATTCTATTCTATTCTATTCTATTCTATTCTATCTAAATTGGGTTTCTATGATCGTAGGGAGCATCCATTAGTCCATATCCATTAGTGTGCTACGGAAGTTTCTATCCAACGTGCTACGACAACTTGTAGCGTGTCGTCTCGTAGCCAGTGCTACGACAAGCTACGACGTAGAGGATGGTATGTTGCTACGAAAGGTGTGAGAGTTGAGTTCACAGAGTACTTATTAAACTAGCTTTTGCCGCGGCTTCGCTCGCGACCCCCACTTCCCTAAAATAGGGGGTTAGAAATGGGCAAAAAGTAGCCTATGTTACTCTCTATCCCTTTAACTATCTCCACCTTAAAATCACGTCAAATCGTCGCGTCGCTCTGTTTGCCGTGAAAGAAAGACAATATACAGACACACTTTCCCATTTATAATATTACTAGTGGCCCGCCCTCACTTCGCTTCGGGACCGTAATTCAGAAATGAACTAATAGATGGCGCTGTGCTAAATTACATCGCGCAAGCGTTTCGTGTTTTCGGTTTACTTATAAGTCTTGTCGTTGTCTATAGAAGTTGTGTCTTTATAAATAGTACTTATAGAAGATGATGTAATGTGATTGTGCAATAAATGAATATGAATATGAATAAGATAGAAGAAGATTTAATGTTTTTGTGCAATAAAAGTGCAGTTTTTGTGCAGTAAAGGTTGGCAGCGCACTTGTAACTCTACTGGTGTTGCAGGTGTCCATGAGCGGCGGCATTGCTTACCATCAGGTGATCCGCCTGCTCGTCTGCTACCTATCACATAAAAAAAAAGTATATTCATTCATTCATTCATTCGCCTTCTTCAACCCCCCTTCCCATCTTTTATGGGTGTAAAAACGTGCCCCTTTCAAGACCCTTCAATGACACGGGAACCAAGAATAGGGCAATGGGGAACGATGACAGAGGCTTTTCAACCCTTAATGAGGGGTAGGGGGTTTTGTTCCCGAACCATTCATTTTTAGTTTACGCGCAGTAATAGCACAAAATAAAAAGACTCTAAGTCAGAAGGCTAACTGCCCACTAAGAGCTAAAAATATGTCATGTGTGTAACTGTGGGAGAGCCATGCTTCGGCATGAATGGGCCGGCTCGACCGGAGTGATACCACTGCCTCACAGAAAACCGGCGTGAAGCAGCTCCTGTGCTGTGTTTCGCCGAGTGAGTGAGGGTACCGGAGGCCCATCGGGGGGGAAGGGGATAAAAGGTTAGCAGCGCACTTGTGACTCCACTGGTGTTGCATGTGTCCATGGGCGGCGGCAATTGCTTACCATCAGGTGATCCGGCTACTCGTCTGCTACATCACATAAAAAAAAAATGTACTCACGCATGCGCACTAACGGACAAAACCGCCTTTTGGACCACATTAATCCTAACTTATGACATAAGATTGTCGAACTGTCGAGGTCTGTGGTAGAGGCCGCGCGCTTATGTACTCATGCCGGGCAACAACCCTAGCATATGTCAACGAACTCTTCTAAATTCAAAATCAGGCTGAGTCTACCTTCTGTGTGTAATTATTTTGTGCTCGAAGGGTGCAGTGATGGCCTCGATGGCGCAGTCGCTATGGTGTTCGCCCGAAGCACGAAAGGTCCCGGGTTCGATTCCCGGCCAAGTCAATACGAATGAATATTGAGAATCTCTTTTTTTAAGTCGGTTAAAAATAGAAATCTTTCCTCTTTATAATATTAGTGTAGAGGTAGATGGTAACTAGCCCCACTAATGACCGACTTAAAGACCAATGTAAATGCCTTACTTATGGTAGATACAATTTTTATGTCGTCCTCCTACTGACCGACTTATAGACCAACTAGCGGCCGCCCGCGACTCCGTCCGCGTGGAAAAGTAACTTTTTACCCCCCTTTCGACCCCCTTTTCGCAATAAAAAGTAGCCTATGTCCTTTCTCAGGGTCTAGATTATCTGTATACCAAATTTCATTTAAATCCGATGAGTAGTTTTGGCGTGAAAGAGTAGCAGACAGACAGAGTTACTTTCGCATTTATAATATTAGTATGGATGTAAATGCCATATCTTCTATCTATCTATAATATTTATAAAGAGATAACTTCGTCTAATCTATTGGTTCGTTTCTGAATTACGGTCCCGAAGCGAAGTGAGTTTAGTTTACAAATAGTGGCCCGCCCTCACTTCGCTTCGGGACCGTAATTCAGGAATGAAGCAATAGATGGCGCTGTGTCCAATTACATCGCGCAAGCGTTTCGTGTTTTCGGTTTACCTATAAGCCTTGTCGTTGTCTATAGAACTTATCTGGGGCACTGCCGTGCCCCCAGATAAGTTTAAATCTAAAATTTTGTGTATCCACGATCGAGACTAGCTGAACATATCAGCTAGAGATTGCCAATATCCGTTTACAAGCTACGGTTATAAGCAATTTTACAACAATATCCGTTTGAACGTTAGCAACAACAACTCGGTAGTTACCTCCTTGATTTCTATGATGGAGGCCTTTGCCCTGCAGTGGGACAGTATAATATAGGTTGATACTTTTTTTTACTAGATCGTATCTGCTCGGAAACCACGGAGATTTTTTAAACATACTTAAGTATTTTTTTTAACGTAACATTTTGACGTGTCTTTGTCTGTGTGTCTATCTATGGCAACGTAGCTCCCAAGCAAATGAACCGATTTTTTTTGTTTTTTTTTTTATTTGATAGATGAATAAAGGGGGAGCGTTCTTAGCTATGTCCCAGAATACTATGTTGGATAAAAATCGATCCAAGATGGCCGCGTATGGGTATCCATACTAATATTATAAATGCGAAAGTAACTCTGTCTGTCTGTCTGACACTCTTTCACGCCAAAACTACTCAACGGATTTGGTATACAGATAATCTAGACCCTGAGAAAGAACATAGGCTTCTTTTTATTGCGAAAAGGGGGTTGTAAGGGGTTGAAATGGGGTAAAAAGTTACTTTTCCACGCGGACGAAGTCGCGGGCGGCCGCTAGTCATTTATAAAAGGGCTTGAGTAGCAGAATATAATATTATTTATTGTGACAAATTTCAAATCCAAGATGGCCGCCGTCAGAAAACGGTTGCTTTTTGAATTTTTGTTGATAACATAGTTGTAAGTATAGTCCGAGGCAAAAAAGTGTAGTTTTTTTTTTTTTTATGTGATAGGTAGCAGACGAGCAGGCAGATCACCTGGTAAGCAATTGCCGCCGCTCATGGACACTTGCAACACCAGTGGAGTTACAAGTGCGCTGCCAACCTTTTATCCCCTTCCCCCGGGTGGGCCTCCGGTACCCTCACTCACTCGGCGTAACACAGCACAGGGGCTGCTTCACGCCGGTTTTCTGTGAGGCAGTGGTATCACTCCGGTCGAGGCGGCCCATTCATGCCGAAGCGTGGCTCTCCCACAGTTAAAAAACAGTTATGACCTTGGGTGCGCAGAAACCAATTTTGATAGAAAGTTTTCTTTTTTACAAGTGCGAAAAATAACGGTCATCGCTATACTTTCGTGCCTCCAGCTATGTAAATGTAAATTTAAAGTGGACTCCTGTTTCCGCACTTAGACTCTTATTTGGTCCAGTGTGCGTGTGGTGTCCTGGCTATTCTAGCCAGCCTAACTCCGCCCAGAAGCGCAGAAGCTTCCTGGGATCCTCACAGGCTTCGCGGAGTGACCTCGCAGATCCGAGGATTTCGTTTCGTTGTCTTGTCACAGCATCGCATTCCAGGACTACGTGCGCGACTGATTCTTCGGTGTTAAAACACCCCCTACATAGAGGGCTGTCGGTCGCGCCTAAAGTAAATAGGTGTTTGTTTAAGGGACAGTGGCCCGTAATTGTCCCTATCATTATTCTGAGATTGTTTCTGCTGAGTTTGAGAAGGCGTTTTGTAAGTCGTTTGTTTATTGCAGGTAATGCTATTTTAGATTGTTGTGCCTCCAGCTATACCTACCGGGATAATAAAGACTTTTTTTGTTGGCAGATAAGCACGGTCATGCCGCGGGGGGCGTGAGATGGACGGCATTCAGATGGAACCCATCGGCAAGTACAAGGCAGACCGCAACGGCTCTGCGAAAGGTGCGTACCAGCTTAGTGGGCAGCCTCCTTTCTGTGTGTAATTATTTTGTACCAACCATTGCCGTATAGCCACAAAATACTTACACATAGAAAGGAGGCCGCCCACTAAGAGCTAAAAACGTGTCATGTACTCACGCATGCGTACTAACGGGGAAAACTATCGATAGTTTCGATACTATCGATAGTATCGGAGTACGATAGTATCGATATTATCGATAGTATCGGTGTACGATAGTATCGATACTATCGATAGTATCGAAAAAATTCAATATCGCTAAGTTTTTACTATCGATAGTGTCGATAGTATTGCAGAATGTCGATATTTTCGATAGAATACTCGCGCTCGACTGTTTTTGAAAATATCGATATTGAAACTATCGCTATCGCAACAACACTAGTTATGACCTTGAGTGCGCAGAAACCAATTTTGATAGAAAGTCTTCTTTTTTACAAGTGCGCAAAATAACGGTCATCGCTATACTTTTAAAGCCGCCAGCTATGACGTTATACTAAAACGTAGTCGGATATCACTTACCTACATACACCTAGTAAATATTGTCTTCTAATCTTGCTTGTTTGCATTATTTATTATTAAAATGCACGGCATGGCTATATGCAACACACCATACATTTATCAAAAAATACCGAACATAATTTTGGTCCTTCTTCGGCCGGATCACCTAATACGAAATTACTTCAACCTCTTATAGTTTCAGAAAAACAAAATGAATGCTTGAATTAATGTACAGCTAGCGCCATCTAGTATCATAGGAATGAACAATCTGAGTTCTAATCTAAGGCCGCGCGGTGATTTTAAAATACTTGATCCACCTAGGACTTATTATACTATACGATTTTCGACCCTATATCAAACTAATAGAAGTAATAGAGGTTATTATTCCTTAACAGTCCGCTATCACTTACATCTAGTAAATATTTTCCTCTAATATTGCTTGTTTGTACTATTTATTATTAAAAATGCACGATATGGCTATTTGCAACACACCATACATTTTTTCAAAAATAGACATCCCAACGTTTGGCCCTTCGAGCCGGATTGAATTATTCGAACCATTTCCTTCAACCTCTTATAGTTTCAGAAAAACAAAATGAATGCTTGAATTAATGTACAGCTAGCGCCATCTAGTATCATAGGAATGAACAATCTGAGTTCTAATCTAAGGCCGCGCGGTGATTTTAAAATACTTGATCCACCTAGGACTTATTATATTATACGATTTTCGACCCTATATCAAACTAATAGAAGTAATAGAGGTTATTATTCCTTAACAGTCCGGTATCACTTACACCTAGTAAATATTTTCCTCTAATATTGCTTATTTGTACTATTTATTATTAAAAATGCACGACATGGCTATTTGCAACACACCATACATTTCTTCAAAAATAGACATCCCAACGTTTGGCCCTTCGAGCCGGATTGAATTATTCGAACCATTTCCTTCAACCTCTTATAGTTTCAGAAAAACAAAATGAATGCTTGAATTGATGTACAGCTAACGCCATCTAGTATTATAGGAATGAACAATCTGAGTCACAAAGCAGCGCGGTGATTTTTAAATACTTGATCCACCTAGGACTTATTATACAGGGTGTAGAAAAACAAAATGAATGCTTGGGTGGAGGGCGATGGGTGCGTTGCGTCCCGGGTTCGATTCCCGGGTTCGGGCCATAAATTTGTACCTGGGTTATTAGGGTTTCGTAGTCAATAGTTTCATCATGTCTATACGTCTGTCTGTCCTGGCTCGTTCTCCGCCGTTTCTGCACCGATCGCCACGAAATTTGGTGGAGGATGTATACTGATAATCCAAAAATTGGTTTTTAAAATTATCGAAAAATAATTATTTTTCACCCCCACTCCCATACAGCGAAAAGTTAGCTCGAAATAAAAAAAAAAATACCTAGCCCATCGTGTGGGTGGGGTATCATTAAATACTACAAAAATTGCATTGAATCCATGTGGATCAGAACACCCAGTCTTGAGATATATTAATACAAAGTTAAAATTAGAGCGTTTTTTGCACTACTTATATTTCGACACCTCCTACGTATATTATCGTAACTGACTTTAATAAACTTTACAGTACAGCTGTTTAAAGATTCTCTAGCATATGATTGAGGTTCATGATGTCAAATATACTCATTTAAGAACAAAAATTGGTACATAGATACATTTTTGTGAATGGCTTAATACCTATAAAACGGTTTCTTAATTTTTTTGCTAGATTTCCTAAAAAGTCACATAATTACGATACTTTTCCTTGGAAATTATCAATCGTATTTCATTGTATGTAATACTTACTACACTTTACGTTGACTTTTAAGCAAGATTAAAGAATGTATGTTACATTTACGATAATTTACACCCGATAAAAATCAACAAATAGGTATTGTAAGTTATAATTAGGTACTACTATATGCTATGAAACAAAGTAATTTACATAATTGTATCGTAAATTTCATAAAGCAGGAATAGTTAAAATTAAAATAACGTCATTAAATAAAATATTGTCATCATCATCATCATCAACCTGTCCACTGCTAGACATAGACCTCTCCAAATGCTCGCCACTTTGATCGATCTTCGTCTACTCGCATCCAGCTCCAGCTAGCCCTCTTGCGCAGATCGTCACTCCATCTGGCCTGAGGGCGTTCTACACTACGTTTACCAAGACGTGGTATCCACTCCAGAACCCTTTACCCCAACGGTTGTCAGTTCTGCGTCAGATATGGCCAGCCCCATCAGGTGAACCGTCTGTTCGTCTGCCCCCTATCTCATAAAAAAAAAAAAAAAAAAAAGCCCCCCGCCACTTCAGCTTACTAATCGGGTGAGCTATGTCGATAATTTTGGTTCTCTGCCGGATCGGCTCGTTTCGGATTTGATCACGCCGAGAAATGCCGAGCATAGCTCTTTCCATAGCACACTGAGAGACTTTAAACTTGTAGACTAACCGTGCTGTTAGTGTCCACGTTTCGGCCCTGTATGTCATGACGGGTAGGACGCACTGATTATTGACTACTTAGACGTCTTTAGGCACTGTGGAATCGATGATGAGAACGTAGTAGTAGACTCGACGTAGTTTTCCCAATGCTGCCCAAACCAGCTGGATTCTTCTTTTCACCTCATCTTCAAAGTTGTTTCGACCCGCAATGTCTGCCCGAGGTACACATCTGTATCTGCATCGTTTCTGCCAATATGACGATGTCATCTGCGAATCGCAAACACATCCTTTCCAGTTCAGCGTCTTGAACACATCCTCCATTGCATTTGTGAACAATTTCGGGGAGATGACATCCCCTTGTTTCACTTCTCGATGCAATGGTTATAGGTTTTGTACTTAGACGGACATAATGGCAGCTTCGAGACATCTCATCACTTCACCAATCTATTTGGCAACGCTGCAGGGACTCCAGACCAGACCAGATTTCAACCAAGTCAAAGGCCTTCTCATAGTCCACAAAAGATTATACTCCTCGGGCTTCTGTATAATCAGCCGCACTGTGTGAATGTGGTCTATGGTGCCATATCCGCTCCAAAATCCAGCCTGTTCCGGTGGTTGGAATTCGTCGAGTCTTTGCGCAAGACGGTTCGTGATCACTCTTGAGAATAGCTTATAAGCGTGACTTAGAAGCGAAATGGGTTGATAGTTCTTCAGCAGGCTTTTGTCACCCTTTTTGAAGAACATAACGACCACACTACTTCTACTCCACGCCGCCGGAGTTCTCCTTTTAAATAAGACATCATTAAAAGCTTTTGGAGCTCCTTCAGTACGGGTTTGCCTCCAGCTTTGATCAGGTTTGTTGTTACGCCATCTTCTCCAGGGGTTATTCCGTTTTTGAGCTACCCAAGAGCAATCCCGATTTGGCCAACACTGACTTCCGGCAGGTTTTCGGTGAAGTGACGTGTTAATTTGTCTTGAGAGTCCTTATTTTCAGGACCAGGTTGAGATGCATGGCTAACTGCCCGCTTTGAGGCAACCATTTCTCCACTTGCTGTAGTCAGCTTCGTCAGGCGGCTTCTTCCGAGAGAAAAAAAATAAATTTATGTATTTTGTAATAAATGCAATCCAAATGAACTCTCCAAAATTTAACAAAAGTGTATCATACATAGTGTAGGTGAACAGTTTATCATTTCCACAAATTCTTGTCATTTAGGTTCTCTTCAACTGTATAAAAGGCATTGCCATCAAATAAGTTTTCACTTGAGATTTAAATTAATGTATGGGTAAATCAACAAGAGTTTGTGGTAATTTGATAAAAACTTTAATGCTCATCACGACAAATTAATTACCAATTTTACGAAGTATGAGATTTGGAACAGAAAATTGGTGTTTATTTTTGGTGTTTAGGCCATGCTTATAAGATTTCTTCGGAAATAAGTTTAGATTTTTTTATATATACATTATACAATCAAAAATATACTGTGATGCCCTAGCATAAATAGATATAAATCATTGTTTTACTTATATTACCTAGACTTAACTTATTTTATACCGTGGGTGAAATATTATTGTTTTCAAGTAATATCTCAGAATCAGACAGTAAACACATAGTTTAATTTATCTCATCAATATCAGCATCAAATGGTAGTAGGGATTCTGTATAAAAAGAGAAGAAATATTTTATAACTAATGTTTTTCTTAAAGTATACTGTAGTAAAATATTTTGAGTGCCGAAGTAAACTATTGTAAGTTTAATTTAAGATAAAAAAACAAAAATATATTCCAAAGTAAAATGTCGTAAGTAAACATACGGACCTCATTTATAAAAAAAATCCATTGTAAAATATCGTAACTAATAGGTACTTACGACATTCTGTATATGACTGAAAACAAAGTACATTATAGTAAGTAATACTTACGATAGTTTACTATGGGTACAGTACGATAGTTGAATGTATAACTGATTCGCATTTATTTAAAAAAAAAAAAAAAAAAATATCACATTAATATGAGTTTAAAATATTACTTGCCCTCATCTCGACTATAACTCTCAACGGCAATGTAAGTAATCGTTACTGCTAGATGCGATCCACTCGCCGTCCTCTCGACCCGCGTATAGTGTGGAATCTGCGCTATACTATATTTTACTTCGACGTAGATGAACTTACGATTATTAGCAGCCTCAATATCTTCGGTTTTAATATGTTTAAAAAATTTTTGATCAGCTAAAATAATATAATCGATTATAAAGTATGTAAAGATATAGAAATGTCATTTTCGCATATTTGTTGGTTACGATATTTTACGTAGGAGGTGTCGATTTATTATTAAAAATGCACGGCATGGCTATTTGCAACACACCATACATTTTATCAAAAAGTACCGATACTACGCGCTTTGCCGAACGAAATTACTTCAACCTCTTATAGTTTCAGAAAAACAAAATGAATGCTTGCATTAATGTACTGCTAGCGCCATCTAGTATCATAGGAATGAACAAATTATGATTACTTGTATTTAATAATTTAGATTTCGAATAAAATGCTGACTGTTTCGGTGGCGCAATGGGTAGAGGGCGATGGGTGCGTTGCGTCCCGGGTTCGATCCCCTGGTCGGGCCATTTGTATCTGGGATTTTTTTTGTTCAAACATTCTCAGTGTCAGTCCGAAGTCTGGAAGTTGGCGGTCATGTACCCCCGATTGTTATGTTGGTGATTATTAAGTTCGCCATCTAGTATTATAGGAATAAACAAATATAAAAATATAATACTAGTGGCCCGCCCTCACTTCGCTTCGAGACCGTAATTCAGAAACGAACCAATAGATGGCGCTGTGCTAAATTACATCGCGCAAGCGTTTCGTGTTTTCGGTTTACCTAGCCTTGTCGTTGTCTATAGAAGTTATCTCTTTATAAATAGTATAGAAGATTGATAGATATAGATAGATAGATAATATTAGTATTCCTACTTATAAGTAGTATTAAGTAATACTTAGTAATGGCCATTGTTTTTGTCAGCAGCTGCGTGGCGAAACATGGTTGACCAGGATTTGGATGATGTCGCGTTTCTCGCTGGTAAGTCCATTTTTTTTAACGGTAAGTAAGTGGCAGACGAGCTGGCGGATAACCTAATGGTAAGCAATAGCCGCCTTCCATGGACACCTGTAATAGCCATACTTATTACTTATTCCGCCTGCTCGTCTGCTACCTATCCCAGAGTATTAGGAAGGAGTTCGATTGATGTGGAACTGCCCGAGCGCGAGTCGCTTGTGCTGTGGTGTTTCACGCCCCATTTGGGGAGAAGTGACATTGAGATGGGCTAAAGACACAGACTTTGTAGGGAGTGAAGAAACGCACCGGGGAAAGAGCCCTTAGCAAGTACCTGGTGAGCGTCTCCCAAGATTTGGTCCGTATGCCGAGACGGTAGGAAGGACCATGGGCTGGTGGAGGGACCTGCTACCTATCACATTTAAAAAAACTTAATATTATAAATGAAAAAAGTGTCTGTCTGTATGCTTGTCTTTCTTTCACGGCAAAACGGAGCGACTAATTGACGTGATTTTTAAAGTGGAGATAGTTGAAGGGATGGAGAGTAACATAGGCTACTTTTTGCCCCTTTCTAGCCCCCTTTTTAGGGATGTGGGGGGCGCGAGCGAAGACACGGGCAAAAGCTAGTGCTATATACACGTTCCCTCGATTAATTTCTAACTGTGAGAGTTAAATCCTAGATTCTAGGTCAACAACTTTCTGACACGTCTTTAGCTCACTTCAAACGAGCCAACGAAGCCCTCTTCACTTCTGCCTTCAGTTCAGATGCAGACTGAAAAATGCTGAAAAAGATTAACGGAGCGCAATGTGAAGAGGCCCCTTTATGACGTCACAAGTTCTGTTCTCCTTGAATGGACTGTAAAAGTATCGTGTATCGGCCTATATACTATCCAACTGCAGAGCAAAGGCCTCTATCATAGAAATCAAGTCATCGCTACTATGATGGGATTAGGCTTAATCACCACGCTTGCCTAATGCGGTGCGGTGATCACAAACCTGAGCTTTGTTCGAAAAATTCGAGACCGGCCGTGAAGCAGCTCCTGTGCTGTGTTTCGTCGAGTGAGTGAGGGCACCGGAGGCCCAATTGGGGGGAAAGGGGGTTAAAGGTTGTCAGCGCATTTGCGACTCTACTGGTGTTGCAGGTGTCTATGGTCGGCGGCCATTGCTAACCATCAGGTGATGGTCTCGTCACATAAAAAAGCGTACTTTTCTATGTGCCACTAACACATAAAAAAGCGTACTTTTTGCTCGGCCCGGGAATCGAACCCAAGACCCCAAAATCACGGCTCGGTACTTAAACTGGAAGAAGAGGGCGCCACAGCGATAGAAAGTGCGATTCATGAGTCAATAATATCAATTATTAGTAAAAGTTACGTTTTTCGAAAAGAAAAGTTCTTCAAAGTTCACCTCGTTTCGGATTCAATCACGCACGCTTTTGGATTGCTACCATCAAATGATTAGTTTTCTTGTCTGCCACTATCACTTAATAAAACAATCAAATAGTGGCGCTAGTGGACTCAACCTGCAACCTAACGACTTTAAAAAGTAATCACAAGACATCCATTAAGATCTGTTCCACGAAAGTAAAATTTCAAGTATTTGAGCTCCTGGCTCCTGGACTATCGAAACCACTTTCAAAAACGCCTCTTAAATCTATAGATGTTAGATCGATTTTTGCATAAACATAAAATGAGACTCAAACTTATCAATAACCATTTAGAAAATAAACTTTATAAGCTAGAAAATAAGTTGGTTTTTAAATGAAGTTGAGACTACATTGAAAAGCAATAAGATATTGCTACAAGATCTAAAGGTGGTGGAATAAGGTTGATTTTTGTTTGAAACAAATAGTATTAATATTGATAACCGAGGATTAATGTGCGATCTGGATTGTATAGGGTTGTCAACAATGATTTTATTTCTAGCACTAAAAGCCATCGGGTACTCTCGTACCAACTTAATTGGTGAACAAAATCGTGCGCCGTCTAAAGCTACTGCACTACTGCCGCACTCAGAAACGTAATTTAACCTTTATGCTAATTATCTTAATTATGTCCTTATGTCATTAAAAGAGGTAATATTTTTACTTTGAGGAATGGTTTAAGTGCGTTTCATGGATTCTCTTGATTCTTCGTTCTTGACTGACCTGTTGGCGCGTTTAGTAGGGCCTCATACGCCAATGGCCGTGGGTTCAACCTCAACCCCCCTCTTGGCAACGCCTATGGAAAAGGTGTTGTGTGGATCCCTTACTTAAATAAATAAATAAATTACCAAAATCCTGGGGCTCCATTCTCAGCGCAATCGCGGTCGGACTACCCACAGCCAGGACTGGACATACCGCTAATGCGCTCGCACACTTTACGCCAA
>JABMDO010000512.1:0-28360 GCA_014851415.1 Cnaphalocrocis medinalis
GGATTCAATCACGCACGCTTTTGGATTGCTACCATCAAATGATTAGTTTTCTTGTCTGCCACTATCACTTAATAAAACAATCAAATAGTGGCGCTAGTGGACTCAACCTGCAACCTAACGACTTTAAAAAGTAATCACAAGACATCCATTAAGATCTGTTCCACGAAAGTAAAATTTCAAGTATTTGAGCTCCTGGCTCCTGGACTATCGAAACCACTTTCAAAAACGCCTCTTAAATCTATAGATGTTAGATCGATTTTTGCATAAACATAAAATGAGACTCAAACTTATCAATAACCATTTAGAAAATAAACTTTATAAGCTAGAAAATAAGGTTGGTTTTTAAATGAAGTTGAGACTACATTGAAAAGCAATAAGATATTGCTACAAGATCTAAAGGTGGTGGAATAAGGTTGATTTTTGTTTGAAACAAATAGTATTAATATTGATAACCGAGGATTAATGTGCGATCTGGATTGTATAGGGTTGTCAACAATGATTTTATTTCTAGCACTAAAGCCATCGGGTACTCTCGTACCAACTTAATTGGTGAACAAAATCGTGCGCCGTCTAAAGCTACTGCACTACTGCCGCACTCAGAAACGTAATTTAACCTTTATGCTAATTATCTTAATTATGGTCCTTATGTCATTAAAAGAGGTAATATTTTTACTTTGAGGAATGGTTTAAGTGCGTTTCATGGATTCTCTTGATTCTTCGTTCTTGACTGACCTGTTGGCGCGTTTAGTAGGGCCTCATACGCCAATGGCCGTGGGTTCAACCCTCAACCCCCCTCTTTGGCAACGCCTATGGAAAAGGTGTTGTGTGGATCCCTTACTTAAATAAATAAATAAATTACCAAAATCCCTGGGGCGTCCATCTCAGCGCAATCGCGGTCGGATACCCCACAGCCAGGACTGGACCATACCGCTAATTGCGCTCGCCACTTTACGCCAATTGTTTGACGTAATGCAGCCCTTCTATTTGCATTAAAACTTTGCACGACCTACCAGGACACCCAGTAGGATTTTCCCTCGCGAAGTCGTGACACTGCGCAAGCCACTGCCCAGTAGTGGGTATGCTACGTACTCCGAAGGACCGATTAGTCGCCTCTTACGACAGGCCGGGAATATAAATGAATTTAACTATCAACGCAACATCTCACACATTGACCTGACTCCGTACTTATTAGCTTAAGCACTTGTGTTACAGAGGATCACAAATATCTTACTTAAATACTAACACACAGATACTGAACATACACAAGTGTTCATCACATGAATATTTGTCCAGGGTGTAGATCGAACCCACGACCTTTGGCGTATGAGGCCGGATCACTACCAAATGCGACATTCGGCCAGACACAATAAGTAGGTATTTAATATTTTATTTTATTTTATACTTTGTACTAAAAGATTAATACAAATAGGCGAACTTGATGCCAAGAGGCATTCTCTAACAGTCAACCTTTGAGACATACAAAGAGAATGATGGTGCGGCGGAACCTTGGCATATCTTTTAACGCCCCTAGCCACAGGGCACAATTTTCTTGAGCCAACCCTACCTCTTCGTAGGTAATAAAAACCTTATTATCAAGGAAGTGAACAATCTCAGCATTGATTGATTTATTGGACTTGTAGCAGGTACACCGTGAAGTTGCCGATTGTACCGATCCAGTAGCGCTGAACAAATAGCATTTCGCGTCGGGTTTCACATCATTTAGATAATTTGTACTGTGGTCTTTGTCGCTTTTACTCGACTACGATGAGGGAAAGAGATGTATGGTTTTAGCAGTTATTTTAACAGTGGGCCACGCTTCGGCATGAATGGGCCAACGACTGGAGTGATACCATGTCCTCACAAAAAACCGGCACGCGCAACATCAGCGGAGACACAAGTGCTCTGCCAACCTTTTAACCCCCTTTTTCCTCAATTGGGCCTTCGGTACCCTCACTCACTCGATAATAACACAGCGCTGGCGCTGCTTCACGTGTCGCCCGGTCTTGTGAGGCTTTGATAGCACTTAGGTCGAACCAGCCCATTTGTGCCAAAGCGTGACTCTCCCACAGTTGTACACTCAAGGGATTATATCGATGAAACTAGCGCAGCCAACCTATTGACACTGATTGTGACGAAAATATGATGTTTTTTAAGAAAGTAAAACATTACAGACTTAGATAAAAATAGATTGGATTTTTCAAGATGCAATACAATTTTTATAACACGCGACAAGTAACAATAATGTTAATTATGGCTAAAAACGGCCACTTTTAGCAATAATTAACATTATTGTTACTTATCGCGGGTTTTGTATAAGTATTACAAGCGGCCGCCCGTGACTTTGCCCGCGTGGAAAAGTAACTTTTTACCCCCCTTTCAACCCCCTTTTCGCAATAAAAAGTAGCCTATGTTCTTTCTCAGGGTCTAGATTACCTGTATACCAAATTTCATTTAAATCCGTTGAGTAGTTTTGGCGTGAAAGAGTAACAGACAGACAGACAGAGTTACTTTTCGCATTTATTTATTAAGTACAGCGGCCGCCCGCGACTTCGTCCGCGTGGAAAATAACTTTTTACCCCCCTTTTAACCCCGTACAACCCCCTTTTCGCAATAAAAAGTAGCCTATGTCCTTTCTCAGGTCTCGACCATCTGTATACCAAATTTCATTTAATCCGTTCAGTAGTTTTGGCCTGAAAGAGTAACAGACAGACAGACAGACAGACAGACAGACAGACAGACAGACAGATTACTTTCCATTTATAATATTAGTTAGGATGGAAGTATGATAATCATTTATTGTTTTGCCATAGCTTAAGTAAATCGTTGAATTAATTCTTCCCATTCTAAGTACTGTACATTATACTAGCCGGTTATGGATCATCTCCATCCTCGAAACAGCATCTTGGCAATATCTCGCTAGCGAATTCCAGTTCATTACAAGTTCTGGAACTAACTACTGGCTCGCATTCTACCCGTCAAATAACTCGCCCCGAAAATAATTAAAGTTTAAATTTACTTGCTGACACCCGTTATGTGAGCGTGAGACGGTGTGTTGTGGAATATCTCTTTTCTCTTTCTTTATACTAATATAGTGGCCCGCCCTCACTTCGCTTCGGGACCGTAATTCAGAAATGAACCAATAGATGGCGCTGTGTCCAATTACATCGCGCAAGCGTTTCGTGTTTTCGGTTTACCTATAAGCCTTGTCGTTGTCTATAGAAGTTATCTCTTTATAAATAGTATAATAGTAAAAGATAGTTACCTGCTCTCACTTTGTTTTGGGACAGTAGTTCCACTACCAATAGATGGCGCTCGAAGTCAATCATATCGCGCAAGTGTTTCGTGTTTTCGGTTTGCCTATAAGCTCTGACGTGAACTATGAGATTAACCTTTTTGAAAATAGTATGGAAGATAGAAGATTGATATATAGGGTGTAACAAAAAGGGGGTATCATCTCAAAGTGAACTGATTCTGACACACTTTACAAATCTCATTTTAGACTATTTAACCTGCCAAGTTAATATTACGATTAGTAATATTTAATTGAAATCCGATTCTTCGTCAAATCTATTTCAATTCGCACATCACTAATGAGCAAACAGCTGATAGGGATTTAACCTTTGACCGCTCCTCTTTGAATAGTTACCGCCCCTTGCATTCCTGACAATTGTTTGCATACAAAATTTTATAAATGAATTACGGGAAGATTGTTTATCTTTTGTTTAAATTATATTTTTATTAATTTGAAACTTTGCATATAGAACCTACACAAGGTACACATTATTTCCCTTAATGGTTGATACCCCCTTTTTGTTACACCCTGTATACAGGTTGTATCTTTTATCATTTACATCCCTTTATTTAACCACGTCTTATTAACGATTCTGAACAGAATTTATTGTTCTATGAGTTTTGGAAATTCCCATAAAAAACATTTCATACAAAGTCTGTCACGTGACTTGATCATTTTGAATGGGTCGAAAAAATATCGACGAATTTTTAAACGTAGAACGCAGACCTCTTTCTCTTCTCATTTACACAAGTGCTGCCAACCTTTAACCCCATTTCCCTCCAAATTGAACCTGATAACGTCAGTCACTCGATAAAACACAGCGCAGGCACACTTTGATCGAGTCGGCCTATTCATGCCGAAGCGTGGTTCTCCCACGGTTGTTACACGTGCAATAGCCACCCAGCTTGCGACAGAGCGGAAGTTAAAAGAAAGCTATTATTAGCATTATTTATTAAATTCCTTGCAAAATCAATGGGGCATATTTTTTCTCCAATCATAACTATTTATACCGCATGCTAACCCTTCGGTCAAAGGTCTTTTAGGACTAGGGATGTGACGGAGGTAGTTTTATCGGAACCGAAGGCGAAGTCGGAGTTTTTAAATTCGATTCAAATCGCAGTCGGAGTTGGCACCGGAGTTGGAGTCGGAACCGGAGGCGGAATATGACTTGGAATCGGAGTCAGAATCGTAGTCGGAATTGGAGTCGGAATCGGAGTTGGAATCGGAGTTGGAATGGGATTCGGAATTAGAGTCGGAATCGCAGTTGGAATCGGTGTTGGAATTGGAGTCGGCATCGGAGTCGAAATCGGAGTCGGAATCAGAGTAGGAATCGGAGTCGGAATCGGATTCGGAACTGGAGTCGGAATTGGAGTTGGAACCGGAGTCGGAATTGGAGTTTTGTTATCCATACTAATATTATAAATGCGAAAGTAACTCTGTCTGTCTGTCTGTCTGTCTGTTACTCTTTCACGCCAAAAACTACTAAACGGATTTAAATGAAATTTGGTATACAGATGATCTAGACCCTGAGAAAGAACATAGGCTACTTTTTATTGCGAAAAGGGGGTTGTAAGGGGTTAAAAGGGGGGTAAAAAGTTACTTTTCCACGCGGACGAAGTCGCGGGCGGCCGCTAGTAAGGAATAAGAATAAGACATTATACTTAATATTGGTAATATTTCGACCTCCGATTAAAATCTTCGATATTAAAGTGTCGGAGCTGAAGTCGGAACAAGGTGTGATAATCGGAAGTTCCGACTTAACGGACCCGGAGTCGCCACTCCGTAACATCCCTGGGTAGGACCACCATAATAAGAGTTATTGTTTCACACAAACGAAAGGAAATGTTCTCTCAATTGCCCATTAGAGCAATGTTCCCATGTCAAAACAAAGTCGATGGTAGAAGTTAAGTTGGTGCCACAGTTGATGCTGAAATATACTGTCCCACTGCAGGGCAAAGGCCGCCATCATAAGAAATCAAGTTATCACCTTCTTAAAAGTTATCGGCCTCCTTAAAAGGCCGGCGACGCATCAGCGACCTCGCAGATGTGAAACAAATAATAAATTCACAAAACATCTCATACATTGACCTGACTCCGTACTAAGTAGCTTAAGCACTTGTGTTACAGACTTAGAGCATTCATGCTCTAAGGTTTCAGATAGCAGACAACAGCGGAAACACAAATATAATACTTAAATACATATATAACACCAAACACTAAACAGACACAATTATTATTCATCACACAAATGTTTGTCCAGCCGGGCTAACATGCGCACCACGAGATAATTTGTCGACACTCGTATTTTGTCGGCGCAAGTTGCGTCTCGCTCACCTATCTGAGCGATGAGCGGGATAGAAGGATGCGCTCTCGCGAACGAGAGTCGACAAAATTTTATTGCGTTGCGCATGTTAGGCCTACAGGATGAAAGCGTTGGGGAGCTAAAAAAATTTTGAAATTCTAAGAACGAGTTTGTTTGTGTCACTAAGCCATTTTTCATCAGACAGACTCAGCCTTGATTTTGAATTTAGAAGTGTTAGTTGACGTATGCTAGGGTTGTTGCCCGGCATGAGTACATAAGCGTGCGGCCTCTACCACAGACCTCGACAGTTCGACAATCTTATGTCATAGGCTAGGATTAATGTGGTCGAAACGGCGTATTTGCCCGTTAGTGCGCATGCGTGAGTACATGACATCTTTTTAGCTCTTAGTGGGCAACCAACTTTCTGTGTCAGTCTTTATTTTGTGGTAGTAAGTAACTAAGGTCACTTTTATCGCTTTATCGCTTCGCTTTACCTGCAACATGACCTTTCCCTACGCGAAATCCAGTCTGAATACAATAGATCGGTCATTCTAAAAACTTCCCAGAGCCACGGTCCGCGTGCCACTGGGAAAGTGAGAAAACCTACAATTACAACATTGGCCGGTTAATTACATGTTACTTTACAATCGCGATTATTAATCTTGCTTCTTGTAATTTTAATTACGTCGAGATACCGCCATTATTTTGTTATTTGTCAACCAATTATGGTGTTATGTGTTTTTGGTGTTATTATTAAATCGTTTTTATCTTGATGGTGATAATTAATAATTATGCATTTGGATATGTTGACAGGTGGAATGTACTCGAGGTCCAGTGGAGCCATCATTTTTTTTATGATATTGGTGGCAGATGAGCCGACGGATCACCTGATGGTAAGCGATAACCGCCGCCTATGGACACCTGCAACACCAGTGGTGTCATGTGCGCTGCTTACCTTTTAAACCCTCTTCTCCTGGAGCATCCGGTACTCTCACGCAGCGAAACACAGCGCATGCACTGCTTCACGCCGGTTTTCTGTGAGGACGTGGTATTACTCCGGTCGAGCCGGCCCATTCATGCCGAAGCGTGGCTCTCCCACTGTTAAAAGTTAGCATCTTAGCATAGTGTCCATCTTAGCGTAATCGCGGTCGGATACCCCACAGCCGGGACTGGACCGTACCGCCAATCGCGCTCGCCACTTTAAGCCAAATTGTTTGGCGCAATGCAGACCTACCAGGACACCCAGTAGGATTGTTCCTCGCGGAGTAGTGATACTGAGCAAGCCACTCCCCAGTAGTGGTATGCTCACGTACTCCGAAGCCCGATTAGTCGCCTCTTACGACAGACCGGGAATACCTTGGCAGTATTCTTAACGTTGCATTATAACTATAAAGTGTTAAACCGGGAATTTTAGGGACATCGTAAGGAGCATACAGTTGGAACCTGGAGACATTTTGGTGAGTTTCGACGTGGAGTCGCTTTTTACGAATGTCCCGTTGAAGGATTGCCTAGAAGTGATCAAGGGTAAACTTTGTGATGAGGAGTTACCGAAGGAGTATATTGTTTTGATTGAAAATTGCTTAGACGGAAATTACCTTTTATTCAGAGAACAGTTTTACCTCCAGATCGATGGAGTTGCAATGGGTAGCCCACTCGCACCGGTCATTGCAAATATCTGGATGGAGCATTTTGAAAACACAGCACTAGCCACTGGACCTCAAACTGTAAAACTCTGGAAGAGGTACGTTGATGATGTATTTTGTATTATCAATGGTGGTCAGCAGGAAGTCGAACAATATATGGTACACTTAAATTCGATCCACCCGAAGATTAAGTTTACCTACGAAATGGAAAGGGACCGATCATTGGCATTCCTCGATGTGCAGATTAGAGTGAAAGAAGACGGTACACTTTCACATGCTGTTTACCGGAAACCCACGCATACGGACCGATACCTACACGCCTCCTCACACCATCATCCACGGCATTTGCAAGCAGTTATATCATCGTTGACTAATAGAGCTCATAACCTCTGCGACCCTGAACATCTCCAGTCAGAGCTTGCGCATGTTCAGGAGGTACTTCGACGAAATGGATATAATATGCCAAAGTTGTTGAGAAGGCAAAGAAGGAAGGAAAGATATCCAGAGGTGAACCGCCAGGCAGCGTTTTACCCTATATTAAAGGCATAACGGATAAAATTGGAATAGTACTGAAGAACTTCTCCATTAAGACTGTATACACTCCGTTATGTCAAATATCTAAACAACTGCGGTCACCAAAAGATGTTATACCGTTCCAGACTCCGGGTGTCTATAAAATCGATTGTAGTTGCGGTAGTTCTTATATTGGACAAACGAAGCGGACTATTGCAGAACGTGTCAAGGAACATATCGCAGCTATTAAAAAATCGACAAGCGAATAAATCGGCCGTAGCTGAACATCTATTAGAATCGGGAGTTAATCATTGGATGGAACTACATGACCCAAAAATCCTCTCCACCGATCGCCATTATCATACCAGGATGGTGCGTGAAGCGATTGAAATCAAGAAGCACAATACTTTCAATCGGGAGGACGGATTTAAAATATCATCGACATGGAATCCAGTTATTAACAAGTGCAAACCCCGTGCTCGGCCGTTAGTAACGCAAACAAACACCGATACGGTTAGTGTAGTGTGTCGGAGTAGCTTCACTGACATTTCAACTAGTGGCGATTTATTATCACAAAATGTGAGGGTGTCCGAAGATTCGCTGCCGGGCCCTAGCAGACGACGCCGTGTACCGCCAGTTCGCTTGTGACCACGGCTGCTGCAACGTAGCCGAAACGTCAAGCAGTAAGTACATACAATGTACTTAAAAATAAACGTCGCGTTAATTCCCGGTTTAACACTTTATAGTATTCTTAACGCCATAGGGCACATAATTTCTGACATGACGCAACCTTCTACACCAGTGGTTCTTAACCGGTGGTCCGCGGACCAATGGTGGTCCCTGGATGCATTCCAAGTGGTCCGCGAAGACATCATATTAACAAGTGACTTGACGTGATGAGTCGAGCTAACTCCAAAGCCAACACAACGCACCTACGGCGCAACGCATGTCCGAAGTGTGTGCTCCCCGACACGACAGAATTTTGGTAAAATGGTCCCTCATGACTTAAAGTTTAAGATCCACTGTTCTACACCAAGCTCTTTATTTCAAACTCCAGTGAAACGTACTAGAAGCCCTAAGAAACTGGTCTGACATAGATTAATGACTCTTTACAAAATGGATGCTTAATTAACGGAAAACTGCATTGAAACCATTTCTGGTTTTAACTAGTTCAGACCGGATTTTGGAAGGTAAAGGTGGAACTTTGGCAAGTATTAGTTTGCTAATTAGTTTTAATAGTTAAAATCAATAGAGAAAATTAGTACGGACTTAGAACTTTGTTTTCAGTTACTATTGTACACTATTATTGGGGGAGAGCCGCGCTTCGGTACGTGTCGGTCTATTGGCAGAAATGCAAAAACTTTTTAAAAGATCAACAGCGCACTTGTGACCATGGGCGGATCGCTTACCATGATCCGTCTGCCCTCTATATCATAAAAAAACTGTGCTATATTGTGAAAATTTTAATGCTAAAATAAATATCATTTCATGAATGGGCCGGGCCGGCTCGATGTGATACCACTGCCTCCTTTAGTGCTCGCACAATAGTCCTGTTTTTTCTGAAAAACCATTCTATACATACCTAACGTTGACCATTAAAGTACTGTTAATTTTAGAATAGTGTACATATTAAAAAAACATGTAATTAGTATAAGAAATCAAACTTCTAAAAAAAATTCCATACAAAACGCCCATTCCATAGGTGGGGAACCAAAACAATATATATTTTTTTATGTGATAGGTAGTAGATGAGCAGGCGGATCACCTGATGGTAAGCAATTGCCGCCGCCCATGGACACCTGCAACACTAGTAGAGTCACAAGTGCGCTGCTAACCTTTTATCCCCTTCCCTCAAGGCCTCCGGTACCCTCACACACTCGGCGAAACACAGCACAGGAGCTGCTTCACGCCGGTTTTCTGTGAGGCAGTGGTATCACTCCGGTCGAGAAATTTAATTTAGCTATATTTGTACTTTGTTAATGATTTCTCTCCCATTCTCATTATGTTCTATTATAAGAAACAGCGAACTTTTGGAATGCTCTTGTTCTTAAATATGCAAAAACACCACAAGTCCATTTAGAAATGTTCATATTTGGTAACAATACGAGGAAACTCGAGCACAGGTAACTAAAAAACAGTAAGACTAATGTTTATCTGTTGTTAACCGTAGCTCTTGACGCAATTGTAAAGAATCTACGTCTGTATGTCGAAACTGGATCGTATAATCCGCCGTATTACATTACAGCTAGCTGTTTTAAAAAACAGGGCCGTTTTGCAAAGTGGCTGTTCAACGATAAGCCAGATTAAATGCGGCTGAATAAAAACGGCCGGAATGTATTCGGCGCCATACGTCATTCAATACGGCTAGCTATAATGTAATTATGCGGGAGATAAGGCGCCTCTTTGGCATTTTTTAGTTCCGATTCTTACACTCTTAGCGCTGCCTTAATTTGTTTTATTTAATAAAAAACACCTAGATGGCGCTACCTGTAAAATGGCCCCGCTTTCGAGCTAGTAAATACGTATACTCTACCTACATACTAGACTATAAATCATCAAAACTTCAGCTTTGCTAAAATGACATAGGTCTGGCGGCACTGAGATCTTACTCTATTTGTCCTGATAAATTCGTAGATATCAATAGAATTAAAAAAAAAATGGGAATGTGCATTGTAGAGAACCAGAGTCACCGACATAGCCCACCGAATTAGCAAACTGAAGTGGCAGTGGGCTGGTCACATTAGCCGCAGAACTGACAACCGTTGGAGCCATAAAGTCCTTGAGTGGAGACCGCGACTCGGCAAACGTAGTGTTAGACGCCCTGCTACAAGATGGGATGACGACATTCGAAGGCTGGCTGGAGTGGGCTGGATGAGAGTGGCCGGAGATCGGGGGCGGTGGCGTGCATTAGGGGAGACCTATGTCCAGCAGTGGACGAGCGTGGGTTGCTGATGATGATGATGATGTGCATTGTTGCGTAAGCTGTTGTTACCGAATTTGACATAACAGTAAAAAGTCCATAATAAGACATTACGGCGTCGAGTTGCAGTTTCCTCACTGACATTTGCCAGACTGGCACAGACGCCCCATAAGCTCGCCTTCTCAATTAACGGAATTTAATTTTAATAATAACACTTTGCCCGCGGTGTTTACGGCTTAAGAAGTAAGTACGTATGAAGTTTTTTCTCGAAGCTTCCATTTTGCTGGAAGAGCCATATGGGTAAACTCCCGTGGAACTTCGTTAGATAGGAACATGTCTTGGAGTTACCTCAGCCGTTTCTTTTCCAGGGCAAACCATCATGGCCTCGAATACATCGCTTTTGCACTTAAATGGCCTTGTTGAAATCTAGAGAATTGCCCCACAGTAGCAGGACATATCCCAAAATAGATGCTACATCACCGTTGCAAACAGATATGAACAAGTAGATAGACACCTGTCTACTTGTTACTTGTGGGGGACAAGTTGTGTGTAAGTCTCTAATCGGTATGAATGGGCCGGCCCGACTGGAGTGATACTACAGCCTTATTATTTTATTTTTACTGAGTCAGGAAAGTACAAAGTTAAATGTTGCATAGTGTGTAAAAAATATTAGTCAACAAAACTGGCTGCACTGCGCCTGCTAAATATATTTTTATTTAATTTGTACCTCATTTTAAGTGAACTGTAAGTTATCTATATAAATAAAAATTAATCGCCGTTCGTTAGTCTGGCTAAAACTCGAGAACGGCTGGGCCGATTGAGCTGATTTTAGTTTTTAAATGTTTGTCGTAGTCCAGGGAAGGTCTAAAAGGTGAGAAATTAAACAAAAAGTAGGTGGAACGAAGTTCGCCGGGAGCCACTAGTGGGAAATAAATGTCTTTAAACCTAATCAAGAATGGGGGTTAAAAGGTTTTCAGTGCATTTGTGACTTTACTCGTGTTGCAGGTATCCTTGAACGAAGTAAAGTATGAGGTATAAAAATATAAAGTAAAGTATCAGCCTATATATTATACTGTTCCACTGCAGGGCAAAGGCTTCCATCATATAAATCAAGTCATCGCTACTATGATGAGATTAGGCTCAATCACCACGCTTGCCTAATGCGGATTGGTGATCACAAACCCGAGGGTTATTCTTAGATGTATAGACTTCGATAAATCAGTTGGCAAACTACGAAAGTTTCATGGCAGAACTAGAATCGATCAGTGATCAAATCGATCTTACTTTCGCACAATCCTACGCATTCTTCAGGCAGAAACAAAGCTTTTCAATACCAATGCTACTCAAAGTTTCCTTTCTCCGAGGAACCGGGGTAGAGATGGGGTAAACTTTATCGATAGCTGACGTTTTATTATACCTATTGTTCTTTTACTTATATTTTTAAGTTGTCTTGGGTCTGGCTGTTTTGGGTTGACGCCCCCAGTTAATTATCGTTAAGCAGTAAGTGCTAAAATGTACTTATTAAATTTCGTCGCGTTTAGTCCCGGTTATATGATCCGGTATTTTTAACTATCGTCACCTGGTACTCATAGTACAGGGGTTGCCCTAGTTTGAGACCAGGTTGATTGGTGTGATTGTCTGGCACATTTATTTGTTTATTTATCTATTTTATTTTTAGTGGCCAGCATTCATGTCTTTCCGGGACGTAAATTTTGCTATGGTTAATACCACACCAACGCCATCGACCATACAAATGTCGATTGCTTTTCATAATAATGCCAAATTTTGCTTTTTTGGTTAGAACCAGGGCAATGTCTGTGATGTTGTGTCAATTTATTTATTTATTAAATGCATACAACATTACATACATTGTCTTTGTCCTAAACTAAGGCTTTTCCTTGTACTACTCAGCATAAATATCTGTGTCATCAACAATAATTGTGTTGGTGCGGGAATCGCACCCGCGATATTTGCGTATCAAACAACTGCGCTAAACGGGTCGTTTTAACTCAAACTTTTTTTTTTTTTTTTGTTCATGCAGAGTGAATGCCGCCTTATGCACACCCGGCCGCTGGGAGACGACCAGGTAGTGTGGGGCTCTCCCCTGGATTGGGCCTCTGCTAATCAGAGGCCGTTCAAGGGCATACCCACTAAACACTCTGCGACTTTTCCCGGCAAATCCAGGCTCGGGGTGGGAAAGCGGGAAATAGGACGAACCTCATCACCGCAGACCCACCCATGGACAGCAAGGCACGCCAGTACGGCCTCTTTCCGACTCCCGGGGCTTAAAGCCCCCAGAGCAGCTCCCACTGCCCTCCGACAAAGCCCCAACCGGGCGGCGCCCGCATCGCTGGATTGCGATACGGGCGTCGCGGGCATGGGCTCCTGCAGAACTCTCCACAAACCCACACCCTGCTGGCTGCAGGGCAAGGTGGGTGCCTGCAGGCTTCCAAAAAACTGCTCCACCAGACAGCCCCACGGCCGGCTACGCTGGATTGCGCAGTCGGTCGCTGGGCGGAGAGGTGGGGTTTTTAGCCGGCCTTTGCCGCATCCCACTGGCTGTGGGACGCAGCGCAGACCAGCAACTAAAGACCCCCACAAAAGATGTGGGGGGGTGGCGCCCGAAGGCGCCCCACTCGGTGAGGCCCACGCCAAGGTGCGCCCAAAGTGGAGGAAATCCTCACAGGGCGCCGGACAGGGCCCCGGCCCAGACAGAGCTGGGCCTCAAAGTGCAGCTGTCAGCCGTCGGGTAGCAATATGGCGATAAGCCAATTGCTACCCACCGTTGCCCAGGGACACCAGGACCCCTCCGGTAGCAGTTCCAAACAGAAAGAAAATACTACCGGAGAGGCCACACGAGGAGGTCGCCGCACCGTAGTCCCCGTTTAAACTCAAACTAAAATGACGCAAACATTATAATTTATCGCCGACTAGTTAAGTAACTTTTTGCGTGAACTGTTATAAAAGTGTTACGAGAAAACAAATGCAGAAAATATTATTTTTAAATTTATAGCTCTTTTTTTTTACGTTGTAGGAACCAGACGAGCAGGCGGATCACCTGATGGTAAGCAATGCCGCCGCTCATGGACACCTGCAACACCAGTAGAGTTACAATTGCGCTGCCAACCTTTTATCCCCTTCCCCCCCGGGTGGGCCTCCTGTACCCTCACTCACTCGGCGAAACACAGCACAGGGGCTGCTTCACGCCGGTTTTCTGTGAGGCAGTGGTATCACTCCGGTCGAGCCGGCCCATTCATGCCGAAGCGTGGCTCTCCCACAGTTAAATTCCAAGTCTTGATATTATGCAGGCAGTTCTATTTTTTTAAAAGATGAATAATTTATCGATATCAACCTATCGATAACTGTCCATCCTTAGAACCAAGATAGAGCAATTTTCCACCCACTTTGTCTGCCTCGCTCTACCGGGATACAACTCTAACTGTGAATTTTAAAAGTTTTCGACTTCAAATCCAGTTCCCTGTGTTTCGCAATAGAATTTGTTAAATTGGAAATGGGCGGACATTAATTAGTACACTGAGTATGAGGGTGGATAGCTTAGTCAAAGTCAAAGTCAAATATTCTTTATTTGCATAGGATTGTGCACAGCACTTACAAATCGTCATACATAAAGAAAATATTTAAAACTATTTAAAGATAATGTTATATGATTTAAATGAAATTAAATAGGTATATATCTTGATACATAAGATATACTAAAAAATAAAAAGACGTAATGCGATTCTACCACCGGTATCGGAAAGTTGATTCTGACGAGAAGATCCGGCAGGAAACTCGCCAGTTAGGTAGGTACTCTTTTTAATCGCCAAAATGTTTATTACAATGTTCTCCTCATACCACCTCCTACAGTCCAACACTCAAGATGAAGCAAAATGTTAAAAGCTAAGAATAAGGTAAACCGGAGCAGACCAGTCCCCAGAGGCGGCATCTGTACACAAGTATGACGTATGTGTGAGCCATCATTTCACTCAACCATATCAGAGGGAATGTAATGTATGTAGTGGATAAGGTGCGGTTTACAAACGGGAGGTCACTGGTTCGAAGTCGAAGATTTCGAAGATAGAAAGCTAGTTAGTTGTTCAGAATCGAGTACATGTCCCTAAAAACCGTAGAGATGAAGTTATAATAAAATAAAACTCCAATTTCAGGACGAAGCATTTATTCACTATTCAGTAGTCACCGGCTGCTTTAGTATAAATCGAAACGCACAAACGCTTGTGCAATGTACAAATACACGTAGCGCCATCTGTTAGCGCGCTGCGGAACTAACCTTACATTACAAATGGCCGACAATGGCGCCTTTTACAGCATGCTATAGAATATTTTTACATGAATTATTTTCTATTTTATATTTATCTATTTATTTATGGTTTTAACTTTATGTATTTATTTTTGCATTTGCCTTTTAGTTCAATTTAAATACAATATTTAACATTGTTTTGCTATACGGCTAAACACTAGTGTTTCGCCATTTCTGTTTGTGGATAAGATTTGTCGATGTCTATAGAATGTGACAATGCCCTTTTTGGCAGATACCTTGCCTCATACGGCAAAGGCCGTGGGTTCTATCCCCCAACCTGGATAAATATTCGTGTGACGAATACGTGTTTTTTTTCAGTGTCTGGGTCAGTGTCTATTTATTTATTTATCTACTATCGGCCGCCCGCGACTCCATCCTCGTGGAAAAGTAACTTTTTACCCCCCTTTCAACCCCTTACAACCCCCTTTTCGCAATATAAAGTAGCCTATGTCTTTTCTCAGGGTCTAGATTATCTGTATACCAAATTGCATTTAAATCCGTTGAGTAGTTTTGGCGTGAAAGAGTAGCAGACAGACAGACAGACAGAGTTACTTTCGCATTTATAATATTAGTATGGAAGTATGGATTGTATAATGCATCATGTACAATGTCAATAGTTCTTATTATATAAGGTAAGTAGGAACATGTACCCTGTTAGGGTGTAGCAAGATTTACAATAGTTTTATATTTAAGTTTTATATTTGCATTGCAATCCTCTGTTGTCTGATATCTGTAATACAAGTGAATAAAGCTACTTATTACGGAGTCAGGTCAATGTATGAGATGTTTTGTGAATCTATTTTTTGTGAATTAATTTATCTTTTTATAAATAGAACTGGTGGCCCGCCCTCACTTCGTTTCGTGACTATAGTTCCACCATCTACTAATAGATGGCGCTGGTTGCCAATTGTATCGCGCTAGTGTTTTGACATTTCGGTTTATTAAGCTTTCAATATCTATAGAATTTATCTCTTTATAAATAGTAAAGTTAGGAGATGGATGACACGCTGAATGATGACGAAAATGACAATAGCGCAACTCGTTACCCAGCAAACGAGAGTGCGTTTATAATCTGGATTAATTCCAACGTAAAACGTAGTGCTTCAAAGGGCAGGAATGCTTTGTAGTTACGTATACCCAAAGACGCGCTGACGACATACTTCGAAATTAAATTCGTTGGTTATGTGCATAGTTTTAGAATATTACGAGCAAAGTACAGACAGCATGTGTGGCAGAGAACCAAAGTCATCAACATAGCTTAAAGGATTAGCAAGCTAAAGTGGCAGTGGGCTGGCCATATCAGCCGTTGGACTGAGAACCGCTGAGGTTCAGGAGTTCTGGAGTGGAGACCACGTCTATAAAGGGTTGGCAGCGTACTTGTGACTCCACTGGTGTTGCAGTTGTCCATGGGTGGCGGCAATTGCTTACCATCAGATGTGAATGACGACCCATTTGGTTCAGTGGTAGTGAATGCTGCGTCTGGGCCAAGGGTTGCGGGTTCGATCCCCGCACAGTACAAACATTTGTGTGCATGAACATGTCTGTTTGTATTGGTCTGGGTGTTTTCTATGTATTATAAGTATGTATTTACAAAAGAAAAGTATTATACGTATATATTTGTAATTCCACTGTTGGTTCTGATATCTGTAACACAGGTGCTTGAGCTACCTATCTCAGAGTCAGATCAATGTATGTGATGTAGTGAAATATTATATCAGGTGATCCGCCTGCTCGTCTGCTATCACATAAACAAAGAATATTAGGAGAGGTCCATGTCCAAAGTCGATTATGCTGAAGTTGGCCGCTTATTTGAATATTTAATTTTCTTTTTTTTAACCAAATACCCACAATATTTTAAGGGCTTCCTTTGAAAAACAAATATCTATCTGATTTTCACAAGTTTGTCGTCTAATAGTTTATTGAACGCTTGTGTGAAAATGACAACTTAGTCGTCAATATATTTGTGACTATCGCAGTGTTTAGTTTCTTTTCGACGACCCATTTAGCGCAATGGTTTGAGCGCCGGTTGGGACGTAAGGGTCGCGGGTTCGATTCCCGCACCAACACAAATATTTGTTGATGAAACAGATATTTGTGTTGGGTCTGGGTGTTTGTAGTACATTCGTTGTTTATGGTTTCCATAGTACGAGGGAAAACCTTAGTTTGGGGCCAGGACAATGTATGTGATGTTGTCTCAATTTATTTATTTATTTATTATTTATTTTAGACATTTTGTCAGTTCAGGTATAAATGCTGCTGACTGTACGACGTAAGGTTTCGCACGAGTAGATCGTAAACTGGTAAATGCAGAGTTGACTGACCCGATGGCGCTTTGGTGACCTTTCACGCTCCAATGGTCGTGGGTTCGATTCCATTTGGACAAACATTCATATCTTGAACACTTGTAATTTTTCGTTTGTATTTAAGTATCTATAGATATTTCGATAGATACCATGTTAAATTGCCTTGCTAAATGGCGTTTGATTGTGCCCCTGTCTTATACGCCAAAAGTTGTGGGTTCGATCCCCACCCTGAACAAACATTCGTGTGATGAACACTTGTGATTTCTCAATATCTGGGTGTAGTATTTAAGTTTTTTTTTAATTCCTCTAAAGCCTGATATCTGTAACACAAGTGTTTAAGCTACTTAGTATGGAGTTATGTCAAAGTTAACCCGCCTGTTCCCAGGTATGCATAAGGTGCCGCAAGACTACGTTGGCTACTTCGTCGGTTCCTACTTTATCAATTAACGCCTATAACTTTATTTAATTTAAAAATGAGTAAACAGTGTCAAGCTTCAAAGGGCCACAACTGCACAAAGACAAGACGTACGACAGAGTGAGTGTATAATTCGTCTTCATGCAAATAAAGCGAAAGGGGCAAACAAAGAGCCTTCTAGACGGCTGCGCGGGGCAAGGCGCTACTGCGTAGGGGACAAACGGGTTGGGGACATTTTGGGACAAATCTGTAACATGATTTAACTTCTCTTAAATTTAGGTTACAGGCACACTCAACATGGGGAAATTGGGGCATTTTTGTTCCATAACTTCGAGACCAAACAAAAAGTCTTCTAGACTGCTGCGTGGGGCAACCGGCGCTACTGCGTAGGGGACAAACGGGTTAGGGACATTTTGAGACAAATCTGTAATTCTAACAGCGTGAGAGAGTACTAAATTTCAACAACTTAAGATTTTGTTTGGAAAGGAGGAGGGGATCTCTGGGCCCAAAGTTATCAAGATGAAAAGCATCCTCAAAAATCGGTTATATTTTTGTAAAGAAACTCACAAAATACTAGACCATTTTACAATCCAGAATATTAGAAAACTTAAAAACATCGTATAAAACAAATTATCGATAAAAATGAATTTGATGACAACACAATAATCATTAAAATGTATGAAATCGCAAGAAAATCGTGTAAGAAATTGATAATCGATATTGTACCTAATCTATGAAACACTCGGATTAATTAGAACTCTTTCGAGATGAAGTATGAGGTGATGTATTTTTCTTTTTAAAAAGAAAAATTTAATTGACAAATGTCAATAAAACGTTTGTCAAGAAAAATATTGAGAATTTCGTTTTCTTTCGTTTGGAGCTCTTATGCTTTTTATGTTTTATGGATTTTCTCACGACTTTGGCTATAATACGGACTATCTGATCGATGTTGCAAATGTGAATTACCTGGCTTTGTATTTTGGACTAACAAATAACGCTTTACGATTTGGATTTTGATGATATGGATCGCTGTGTGAATTGCAACATTGCAACTAACCGTTGCAATACAATTGGTAGAAGGGTTTTGGATAGTGAGGCGGTTTTATTGGTGATCAATCAGTGGCGTGCCCCTCAATCAGTGAGTACCTAACGATTTTAACTAAATCAAATCAAATCAAATAGTTTATTGCTCTGTACCTAATCAATATGTATTGTTTAAACATAAATTATTAACTGACCATATTGCAGGTAACCAATCAGGACTATGTTTGCCATGCATGTTGGAATATGGCCCAGGATGTAATAAGTGGGAGACAACTAATAGAAACACAAAACCAAGTCGGGCATTCTAGTGTTTGTGTCCGCTGTGGGCGTTCTTTGTTGGGCCAGCGGCAAACTCACCTTCTTCTGAACTCACTTCAAACTCACTGATACTATGCGGGAATCTGCAATACGTAATGTAGTAAAATAAATAAAGTTATATGTAATCTTATAATAGTGTTTTATTTTGCTTTCTTTTCTCTTTGATTTATTTCTAATGGTTTTATAACCTTAGGCTTTGTCTGCCTCGCAGGGGGTATAGACTTGATAAATGTAAGCATGTATCTGCCTCCGTAGTGTAGTGGTTAGAGCGCTGCGCTCTAAACCAGGAGGTCGTGGGTTCGATTCCTGCGGGGAACACTCAGTTTGTAAGGTTTTCCTAGTTTGGTTAGGACATTGCAGGCTTGAATTACTTGATTGCCCGATAAGAACGATGATTCCGTGCTTGGAAAGACACGTAAAGCAGTTGGTCCTGACTATGGTCCGAGTCAGGTCAGATAACAATCTTCCCATTGCAATTAACCAGGCTCGTCAAATCAGGATCATAGTTGAAGCGTACTCTGGGTCTCCATACCTAATGGCGGCAACCGGGATACACGCTTGGATGAGGTATATAATATATAAGCATGTATGCAAGTATGTTTATTTTTAATTAATTTACTGAAACCTTTTGCGATTTGAAAAAAACTGAGGGACGCAAGACAGAGCCCAAAAATGTGCATGAGATGATAATTATTCGCTTATTTTGGGTTCTTATTGTGTGACATATACCTATGGAATGTACAGAGTAGGTACCAAAATAGTAAATTAGTCTAACGGCCCTCTACCTACTTGCATAATTTAGTCTCAAAGCGATTAAAAACATTGTGCAGACACCATTGCAAATAGCCGTTTTATTACAGGTTACATAACCTCACTTTTACTATTAATTCAAATATCTCGATTCCTGGATTGCCTAATCTTCCCAAAATTTTTGTGGTGAATTGTTATTATGAATCCTTTAAATTAAGGCATCTTTGATTTGTATAACATTCGGCCCACAAATGTATGCAACGGTCGCGTTCTCCTTTACACGTTTACCATGTGGGAGAGTCACGCTTTGGCTTGAATGGGCCGGCTCGACCGGAGTGATATATCACGGCCTCACAGAAGACTGGCGTGTAGCAGCGTCTGCGCTGTGTTTCGTCGAGTGAGTGAGGGTAACGGAGACCACACGGCTGCGTAGGGCAACGGGCGTCACTGCGTAGGGAACAAAATGTATTGGGGACATTTTGGGACAAATCTGTAACACCTTTTAAGATCTCTTACATTAATATGTAGAGGCGTGGATCCTCCGTCGGCTTCCATGGGGAAATCGTCCGGCCCTCTCCTGTCAGTGGTCAGATAGCCCCCACTCAGAAAAATGCCCAGTTTTGCCAATGCCAGTGGAGTCACAAGATCGTGGCTAACCTATTAATCATACTCATCCATCCTCTAAAATTCAAACATCTTCTAAAATGTTGAGTTACGTTTTTTATATTTTAAGTGTGCAAACTATTACAATGTCATGACTCAACATCATCATCATCAGCCTGTTGCAATCCACTGCTGAACGTAGGCCTCTCCAAATGCTCGCCACTTTGATCGATCTTCGGCTACTCGCATCCAGCTACAGCCAGCAATCTTGCGCAGATCGTCACTCCATCTGGCCTGAGGTCGTCCTATACTACGTTTACCAAGACGCGGCCTCCCCTCCAGAACCCATTTACCCCAACTGTTGTCAATTCTGCGACAGATATTACCAGCCCACTGCCACTTCAGCTTACTAATCCGGTGAGCTATCGATAAAGTTACGATGTTAGTGACTATGAACGTGTAAAGCAATATAAAACCCCTATCCCTAAGATTTATTCTAAAGCGTGGTTCCCCATCTCTAGGCAAACTACGAGTATACGGCGGAGATAGAAAAATAACGTTGTTTTAACAGAGCGTTGCCGCGAGTCCGCCCGGGGCGCGCGGCTAAATGGTTTAAGCTGGAACTGTGGCAGTTTCTGCGAGGTTTGAGGTCTAAATGCTATGCTATGGGAAAGTCTGCTGGTTTTTCAAACAAAGGATTAACTAATTAGGCAGATGCAGCGACTCAGAGTGTGCCTTGGGCTCCGATAATAAGAGCCTCTATGCGTTACCTCCTGCCAGTCATCAACCTGGAGTCCGCGCAAATCTTTCACACCTTCATCCCTCCAGCAGTACCTTGGACCATTGTTCCAGGTAGTTTAGTTTGTCTGCGAGATTTGAGGTCTTAAGGCAGTGGGAAAGTCTAGCTGATTTTTTTTGTTATGTTATAGCTGGCAGACGAGTAGAGGATCACCTGATGGTAAGCGTTGCAACCGCCATTTGCAACACCAGTAGAGTCACAAATGCGCTGCTTAACTTTTACCCACTTTCTCTACATTCAGATTTCAAGCCAAGTCAAGTCAAAATATTTTTTATTTGCATAGGCTTGTACACAGCAGTTACAAATCGTCATACATAAAGAAAATATTTAAAACTATTTAAAGATAATGTATATAATTTAAATGAAATTAAATATATATCTTGATACATAAGATATACTAAAAAATAAATAGACACCTGTACACAAGTATGACGTATGTGTCAGCCATAATTTCACTCAACCATATCACAAGGAATATAATGACCCGCCACATAGCGCCACCACCTCAGGAACATTTGAGCGAGCATGACCATTCCAAATTCTCCTCATAAGTTAAAAAAAATAAAATAGTATGTACTTAATTCTTCTTCTTCTTTGTCGTCACACTCTTGGCAGAGTGCAGCACAATCCTTCGCCATTCCTCCCGCAGTGATGATTTTCTAGTGGACCATCGAGGGCAGCTTTTACTTGGTCAGTCCAGGGCATTGCTGACCTTCCGCGTGCTCTTTTGCCTTCAACTTTGCCTTGCACCACAAGTCTTTCCATGGATAAGTCATCTCGACGCCTTATACAGAGTGTATCTGTGAACATTTACATCCCTTTAACCACGTTTTCTATCAACCATTCTGAACAACATTTTGTTCAACAACTTTTCCAAATTCTTCGAAAAAATTTTCGACTCCCCATACAAAATGACCAAGTCACGTCACCGACTTTGTATGGAATGATGAAATTCTTTTTATGCGAATTTTCAAAAGTCACAGAACAAATGTTGCTCAGAATGGTTGGTAGAACACGTGGTTAAAGGGATGTAAATGTTCACAGATACAACCTGTATGTCCAAAAAAAAGTGAGGTTACAACATTGGACAATTTCAGATTGGTTGCCATAGCTAAAATATCGATTAAGGACATTATTATTACAGCCTCAATCCCAAATCCATAGTGATAAACTTCTTGCAAGTTCCCAGACTTTTGCTTATTCGAAGTTTTCCAATCGTTCTAATAATGGGAGTCGGTGAGAAATTGGACAAATAATAACACACAGCGAGAATAAATAACACACACATAGAGGTTTGTTGTGTGTAGCGATAAATTTTGCAAGGAGACTAACACGGGATAGCTCTCTCCTGAGAAGTTGAGTTGTTGACTTACGGGATGGTAACCGGTCGAGGATGCTCGACTATCTTATATTTTTTTACAACTCGTATATTGACCTGAACCCGTACAAAGTAGCTTAAGTACCTACTAGCGTTACAGATAACAGACCAACAGAGGCAACATAAACATAAAACTTAAATACATTTAACACCCAGATACTGAACAAACATTAGTGTTCATCACGCGAATGTTTGTCGCGTCGTCGTTTGTCGTGTTGTAGAGTGGGGATCGAATCCACGACCTTTTGGGATGAAAGGCGCAAGGTTACTACCAAATGCAACATCCAGTTAGTAAAATTTTATACTGGAGGCGACAAATAAGCGGTTTACCTCATCACCTGATAGTAAGGAATGTGTCCAGGGGGGTATCCAGGAGGACGCCCCCAGTTCTGAAGCAGTCAGCCAATAGACGTCCACTGTTAGACATAGGCCTTCCCCAACGTTCTCCACACAGATCGGTCCTGTGACACCCGCATCCAAGGGACACCCGCGACCTTTACTGGATGACTATCCACCTGGCGGAAGGCTTGCCACGGCTGCGGCCTCCTACACGCGGCCTCCACTCAAGGACCTTTCCACCCCAACGGCCGCGGTCTTTAATGCTTGTGTGTTGCCAGTGATAACATTCGGAACAGAAACGTGGCCGCTTACAATGGGCCGCTTAAAAGGCTCACTCAGAGGGCAATGGAGAGGGCTATGCTCGGAATGTCCTTGCGTGATCGTGTCAGAAATGATGGGATCCGCAGGAGATCTAAGGTCGCAGACATAGCCCAAAGAATTGCGTGGCTCAAGTGTCAATGGGCAGGGCACATTGCGAGGAGATCAAACGGTACTCTTATGGCAGTTTGCAAAAACAGTCACCCGTATATCCACACAGGCGCTTGGATTAAATAATAGTAAAATCGTTGCCAACTCTAAATTCAAAGAGCCCGCCAAGTGGCAACCGTTCCCGGCATAATTAATTTGAAAATTTGCTCCGGACTAAATTATACGCCCGGTTTTATCGCTGGTTAATTAAAAACGTAATTAGCTGGTGTCCCGGGATAAGCGACAAATGTTAAAACAGATATCCTAGCCCCTTTGAGGCGTCTTGAAAGATTAGTGCGATGGACAAGGTTTTTGATACCTGACCTTTTTGATACGGCACGGGTCACAAAATAAATAGACGGAAGTCTTTTGATGGCATTGTAAGAAATAAAAATCTGCCTTATCTGCCGTCATAAAAAGAAAATACTATCTAATATTTTCTTCAAATTTTATTTATACTTCTTTTATTATGTTATAGGTGGCAGATGAGCCGACGGATCACCCGATGGTAAGCGATAACCGCCGCCCATGGAAACCTGCAACACCAGTATTCTAATTGGATAAGGACTCTTTTTTAATCGAGGACAATCAAAACGACCTCACTGCGCCTGATGGTAAGCGGCCGTGAGATCCAAATATGAGATTGACAGGCACAAAAGAAAAAAGAAAACCGGCCAAGAGCGTGTCGGACTCGCACATGAAAGGGTTCCGTAGCCATAAGATGGGCCGAACTTATTTTTACCCGACTGCCAAAGAAGGAGGGTAATGTTTTTCGAGTGTATGTAAGTATGTATGTATGTCTTTTCCTTTGTGACCTCCTGTAGCCTAAACAGCTTGATGGATTTTGATGTATGAGGTATCGTTAGATTTGTCTTGATTACGGGAGTTGTCATAGGATACATTTTATCCTAAAGTCCCACGGGATAAAGACATAATAATATTTTTTTCTAAATTTCTCGTCGAAATAATTTTAAAAATGGTACTTACATATACATAGTCTTCTACATCTACAACATTTTCGTTAATAAAAACAGCTAAAAAGTTATAAATAAAAAAATTATTATTAAAAAAAACAAAATACCCGACTGCACACTAAAAAAAGAGTAAAACAAGCCCACAACAAATTTACTGAATATAATTTATAAATGTTGATGAAAATAATCGCAGGCGGGGACCACCTTGACCGCCACCAACGAAAATTCTGCTAAATGGTGCACAACCGAAATGACTATAAATAAGCCTCTGTTGGTCCCCGCCTGCGATGCTTTCCATCAACATTTATAAATTATATTCAGTAAATTTGTTGTGGGCTTGTTTTACTCTTTTTTTTAGTGTGCAGTCGGGTATTTTGTTTTTTAATAATAATTTTTTTATAGTTTGTAGGTATGTAGTTATTTCCATACATTTAGTTAGGGCAACTGCACGTGATAAGTTGGTCGAGTTGTATTAAAAAAAACTATGTATGATACAGAGTCTGCTATAATTTTCATTTAAAGTACCTACTTACTTAGAGGTGTACATCATATTTTTTTAAGAATTATTGTAATAGTGCTTCAAAAGTTAAGGGGGGGGCTCTAATTTATCTTTGTTTTAATAAATCTCGAGAGTGAGGGGTTTGATTCAAGGCAATTTTTGTTGCATTTAAAGATACGTTTTTAATGTTATCCCACACGATGGGGTAAGTCGAATTGTTTTCGAATTCACTTTTCACTGTATAGGAGGGGGTGAAAAATAATAATTTTTTGATAATTTTAAGAACCAATTTTTGGATTATCAGTAGGTATACGTCGGAGAAACGGTGGATAACGAGCCAGGATAGACAGACGGACAGACAGATAAACGGACAGACATGACGAAACTATAAGGGTTCCTACTACGGAACCCTAAAACTAGTTATTTTCATACAATTTCCTCCATTTCCCTACTTCACATACCTTACGTTCATTGTATACCGATGATCTGAACAGTACACCGTAGGGAAAAACTCGCACTACTTTCGCGTGCGATAAATTCATGCGCTAATCTAGGAGCGAGTGCGTGATAGCCGCCTTGGGGCACGTAAATAAAGTAGGATCGCTCGATATTGGGGGCTAATTATGTAGGATTACGGAATTCGGAAGTGCGGGCTTGGTAGATGGATAGATAGATACTTAATTGTACCAAATTCACAACATAAGAACTGGGACTTGTTTTTTTGGGAATGTTGACGTAACTATGCCTTATGCGCTAAAGGTCGTGGGATTGATCCCCATCTTTTGTAAAAGATGTATTTGTAATGAATCTATATGCTTTTTCATATTAATATTATAAATGATGTGTTTGTCTGTATGTTTGGCTTTAAGTCACGGCAAAATGGAGCGACAAATTGACGTGAGTTTTTAAGTGAAAGTAGTTGAAGAGATGGAAAGTAACATATGCTACTTTTTGCCCCTTTCTAGCCCCCCATTTTAGGGAGTGGGGGGAGTGGGCAAAAGCTAGTCTGAAATATAAAGTCTTATACATATTTTTTGTAATGCATGACGATTTGTGCTGATCACCTGATGGTAAGCGTTTGCCGCCACCCATAGACACCTGCAATACCAGCCGAGTCACAAGTGCGCTGCCAACCTTAACCCCCTTTCCTCCAATTGGGCCTCCAGAACCCATACTCACTAGAAAACACAGCGCACGCGCTGCGTCACGTCGGTGAGTGAGACTTTGGTATCACTCCGAGCTGGCCCATTCATGCCGAAGCGTGGCTCTCCACGGTCACTAGTAGCCAATAGTTCTTTAGTTTTGTCTGCAGTCTACAAAAGTAACATATTTGTTGGTAAGAAATACAACGATCCACGCAGGATGATCAACAAACACCAACCAATAAAGCACCTTGTGGCTCAAAGAATATGTGTCTAAATCGACTGCAGTAATTGCGTCCAGCTATTCACAAAGCAGAGCAGTTTTTGCGCTGGCCCGTGCTGCGTGCTAACGTTGTTCTTTTATTAGAGATCCGTGGGTTCGATAGAAAACCCCTTTTTTATGTGAGGTAGCAAACGAGCAGGCGGATCACCTGATGGTAAGCAATTGCCGCCGCCCATATACACTTGCAACACCAGTGGAGTTACACGTGCGCTGCCAACCTTTCATCCCCATCCCCTGCCCGGGTGGGCCTCCGGTACCCTCACTCACTCGGCGAACAGCACAGGGGCTGCTTCACGCCGGTTTTTGTGAGGTGTGGTATCACTCCGGTCGAGCCGGCCCATTCATGCCGAAGCGTGGCTCTCCCATAATTACCTTACTTTACTGCATATGTTTTCCCCGAGGAATACAAGCTCAAAAATTTTAAAGCTAGTGTGAATAGGCTACTTTTTTATGTGATAAGTGGCTGACGATCAGATGGAAAACCTGATGGTAAGCAATTGCTGCCACCCATGGACATCTGCAACACCGGTGGAGTCACAAGTGCGCTGCCAAACTTTACTTCTGGGTAAACCCAGAAGCTAGCCCATTTTCATTACGTTTAAAAAATACATTTAAAAAACGGATTTTATAATGGGGGAAAGAGGAAACACGTGGCTTTAAAAATATAATTATTATAAATCCTCCAACCGATATTTGACTAAAGCCAATCTTAATAATCAGCCACGAACCTACGCAGTATAATCGTCGGTCCTGTGGTAAACTATGCAATCTGCAAAATGCAGTCCGAATTTTCAGGAGAGCAAATATAAAACATGAATTGATCCTGTAAATAAATTTGAAAGTTTGAAGTTACAGGATAAGTTTATAAATTTGTAAAAATAGCTATGAAACCGGATTCACAAGCCCAATTTTTGTCTTCTTTTTGCTCTCCTGAAAGTTGAACTTTTGCAGATTGCATACCTAGTTTACTTCTAGACCGACGATATCATAGTGCTCAAATACATGTGCATTCTATATTCTTTTATCTTCTTAATTAAGTAAATGGGATACCAGTGTGATACGACTGGTGAAAGATCGGGCGCAGGGTCAACATCTTAACGTGCAAAATAAAAAATATATGCTCACTATTGTGCGCAGTTCGCTTCAGAACTGTATGAATCACTTTGCAACACCACTGTATGAATTGAACACCATTTCTGACGCGAACTCCGCCCAATAGTGAGTACAGACTACATGCCAATCAAAAAAATCATACAGAACCCTGACCTTAAATGTCTTAACCCACTTGTCCAGTTTTTGCTAGAATCGAGCCGAGATTTTCCCGGCGCATTCCCGAGATTCCCGTGAAATGTCCGCCGTCCGTTTTGCACTTATTTCCCGGAATTCTGTTTGTCAAGTACCGATGTAGGATATTAAAGGGTAGAATTTTCATAAGACGTTTTACAGCTGGAAAAAAGAAAATGCTGATCAATATTATTAAATTCACACAACATCTCATACATTGACCTGACTCCGTACTAAGTAGCTCAAGCACTTGTGTTACAAATATTAGACAACAGAGGATGACAAATATAATACTTAAATACATATATTATATCACCCAGATACTGAACAAAAACAAGTGTTAATCACACGAATATTTGTCCAGGGTGGGGATAAACCTGCGACCTTTGGCGTATGAGGCAGGGTCACTACCAAACGTGCCAACTGGCCAGTTATGTATTATGGACTGATCCGAAGGAGAACTAAGATAGTCGGTGTTAGCACGCGAGTGTGTGAGCTAAAGTGGAGATGGAAGACACCAGGTGCATTAAGCACGCAAGCAGGCGGTTTGTTATTATTCCGGTAGATGGCACAGCAATACATTTAATGTACATAAATCGACGTCTGAAGTTTTTTTTCGATGAATCAACAACGTAACAGACTCTAAAACACGCCAATTTCCTGAACTTGCTTCATATAAGATACGAAAATCAATTCCAATTTCCTTCTTTGAAAATATTGGCACGTTTCGTATTCTGCTGTAATAAATCACTGAAAATCGAACACGTTTGATA
>JABMDO010000513.1:0-28174 GCA_014851415.1 Cnaphalocrocis medinalis
AATGTACATAAATCGACGTCTGAAGTTTTTTTTTCGATGAATCAACAACGTAACAGACTCTAAAACACGCCAATTTCCTGAACTTGCTTCATATAAGATACGAAAATCAATTCCAATTTCCTTTCTTTTGAAAATATTGGCACGTTTCTGTATTCTGCTGTAATAAATCACTGAAAATCGAACACGTTTGATATCGATTTGCATTAATATTACTAAAGTACCATTGAAACTTTACAATTAAAGTATCAATGGTACTTTAGTACTTTAGCCTCTGAGCTGAGCATGTTCGTATGAAAAAACGGTCTTGAGTTGATTTGGTTGCTCGCGAGTGGATATCTAACAAATGTAGGGTATAACACTCCAAAGATATTTTTACTCATAGATCTTGAAGAACTATACTATGACGAAATCCACACGTTGAAGTTGCGACATTGAAATCTATTATTAGAGAGAAATGCGAGTGTCAAGAGACGAAGCCGGACCAGCAGTGGGCGGGTGTAGGTAGGAATAATAGCATATTGACGAAGTTTCCGGGGATAATAAATCTTTATTAGCGAGATAAGTTCTACCTATAAGTAACGTTTTTCAGAAAAAGGGAAGGAAAAGCGACGCTTAGTTTAGACATGTGCGGAAACTGAGCACGCTGTCACGGCCCTCGTAAGTCGCCTTAAAACTTTAAAGTAACAAGTTGTTCACAAACATACATCACATACGTACATACATACATGTAAATACGACCTTATAGTATTAAAATATTTGGGAACCATAGGGGAGACTGGGTCACAGTGAATCGCGGGTCACAGTGGATAATGTACAATAACATAGTATGTGTTGCACTCACGCACACAAAAAAACCTGCATTTGCCGCTTGTCTATACCTGTTTGCGTCGCACTAGTCGCCAGCGCGCTATTAAAGCGGGAGCATGTGCTGCTTTACTCCGGACCCTACGTAAGTGCCTAACCTATTTTTTTACGAGATATTTAAATTTATTTAATTCCTAATTGAATAAGAAATGTAGATGTTTTTGCAATGACGTATACTTGTCATACCTTAGATCCTTTGTAATCCATATTGATTTGTCCTCAAGATGGATAGTTCTTTTTTGGTTTATATTTTATTTCTACAACGGTCAATGGGTCACAGTGAATCATTCTGTATTGGGTCACAGTGAACTGTTGATTCATTGTAACTCAACAAGCTAAGATTTATTTTTACTTTATGTTTTAGGTAAAAATGCCTCGCAATCGAGTAAGAAAGACTACTATCGGACTTCATACTGAAGAACAGATGAGTAACGCTCTAAAACTTATTTCTGATGGCCATAAAATAAGAGCCGTTGCTAGGTCGACTGGTATTCCATTTACAACGTTATATAGATATTATAAGAAAGTAAAAATAACCCTGATCCCGAAAAACCAATAAGGCTTACACCTAACTATACAGTTCCCGTGTGCCCCAGCCGATTCACTGTTACCCGTGCAGTGATCCAAAGTGACCCGTTCTCGGGCCACAGTGGATCATTTCTCATTTTTTCTAAAAGTGCCTATACCTTGTAAATTTGTATAACAAACGCCATGAAATGTATTTTATTTTAGAGATTAGATATTCATATTATCATTTAATTTTAAAAATGTATCATTTTGTCATAAACAACGGAGTAACATATCTTTAAAAAAAAAATGATTCACTGTTACCCACTCTCCCCTACGTCATTAAATAACAATGCGCCATCTATAGGCGGATTTTGCAAATTGTTAAATCTGCTACTAGGTGGGAGTCGAAGTAAAACAACCGGTACGTTTGAGCTCGTGTATTCGACTGGGCGCAGCCAGCCGTTCAAAAATATATATGTCTACCTACAACACTCGTAACATTTTTATAAACACAATATTAAGATACCCTTAATTATAACATTCCTCCACCTTTAATTCAAAAATACTTTTTGTAATCAACAACGTTCCTGTCACGTTTTGAACGCGTGGTCACCCCAGTCTGGGTTTCGGCAGTCGCTTCCTGCGGCGCGCGCGGCGACGTAGGAGTGTTGTCAGTCGGCCGCGTCGCTTCCTCGCCGCAGTCAAACCAGTTTTCAGCATTGTCCTCGCTTCGACTAGGTTCCACGTCTGTGGAACTGGACTGGACTGGGGAACCCCCATTTGACACAAGCAAGATGTCGTCCTCATTTAATAACCCCTGGGTGTCTGCGGGTGCTTCTTGGGAAGCATTGTCGTGACCCGACGGAATAATAAATGCGGGAACCGTCTCCGCCATCACGTCTTTATGCGGGCAACCATCCTTTTCTCCCCCTTGAAATTTCAACAGCTGGTTGACGTGTCTTTTTACTGTTTGATCCGTATCAGCTATATGTACTAGGTACAATGCATTGCCGATCCTCTTTTCCACTATACCACGCGTCCATTGTTTTTGTTGATTATACAGTTTGACTAACACTGAGTCTCCTTTTTTAAAAACAGTTTTCCGATTACCATGATAATTTTTACTCTGCGAACACTGTTTAGACTTAACGTAAGTATCGAGTGTCATATCTGACGGTGACGATGGTGAGGGTCTTACTAGATCTAATCTACATCTCAGCTTTTGACCAAACAAAATCTCTGCTGGAGATCTGTTTGTGGTTGAATGAATAGAATTCCTGTAACCTAAAAGAAATTCCTGCAATTTGATATTTATATCACGTAAACTATAACCACTTAGTAATATAGATTTAATAGCTTTTTTAATTATCTTAACGTAACTCTCGGCCTGCCCATTGCTGGCCGGATTGTAAGTTGGAGAAGTCACGTGTTCGATGCTATTCCTATCACAAAACTGCTTGAATTCTCGAGACACAAAGGAGGTACCGTTATCTGAGCAAATCGTTTGAATCAAGCCAAATCGTGACATCACTTCACAAAGCTTTTCGATAACTACACGTGAACTATAGCCCGTAGAAACGTCATAACATTCAACCCATTTTGAATAGGCGTCTACAATTATTAAAAATGTTTTTTCCGGCAAGTGGGCCCAGAAAATCTAAATGAACCCGAGCCCAGGGTCGTGATGGGAAAGGCCACGGAGTGAGCGGCGCTCGGGGGGGCGCCGCGCGCTGGGCCGCACACGCCGCGCACTCGCCCGCATGACGCTCGATTGCTGCTGACATTCCAGCCCACCAGAACCTATGACGAGCTTCTTCCTTCATTTTTGATACCCCTAAATGGCTACTATGTAATTCATTCAACACTTTTAACTGAAGACTAACAGGTATTACTAACCTATGTCCTCTCATAATGCATCCATTTTCTACTGATAACTCGTTTCGGTGACTATGGAACGCTTTATACCTATCTTGCACGTTATGCGGCCAACCATTGAGCATGTAATCTACGACGGTCGACATTACCTCGTCACGCTTAACCGCTTCCCGAACGTCAGATAAGGATAGAAAACGTTCTCCCTCGTAAACAAATCGCACGTAGGCAGAGTTGTCGAGCGATGATTCATCTGCTGCACCCGAGGACCCGGCAGGTGGCCGCACTGACCTACTTAAAAAATCCGCGCAATTATGAACACTATTGACGTATTCGATTTTATAATTATAGGCTGAGAGAAAAATAGCATATCGCTGTAATCTGTTAGCGGATATTTCAGGAATACCTTTATCCGGATTAAATATAGATATTAGCGGTTTATGGTCCGTTCTCAAAATAAATGGTTTTTCTCGCCCATATAAATATTGGTGAAATTTTTTTACCCCAAAAATTATAGCCGTGGCTTCTTTTTGTATTTGGCTATACTTTTTCTCAGCTTCATTTAACGACCGCGACATATATGAAATGGGCCTCTCCGTACCATCTTCACTTTGAGACAATATAGCCCCCAGACCGAATGGTGAAGCGTCTACCGTTAAAATTAAATCGGCTTCCGGGTTAAAATGAGCTAACGTATTATCAGATGCTAACTGACGTTTGATATTTTCTACGGCTAACTCATGCTGTTTGGTCCATGACCATTCTACATTTTTCTTCAACAAATTATGTAAGGGGCTAAGTATTGACGAAGCGTTCTTAATAAAATTCCTATAGTAATTTACCATGCCCAGAAATGATTTCAACTCTGAAACATTAGTAGGTACCTGAGAGTTTAATATAGAATTTACCTTCTCTGGAGACTTATGTATTCCATTACTATCAATTACAAATCCCAAATAAGAAACAGATTCTTGGAAGAAAGAGCATTTGTCCCTATTTAAAACGAACCCTGCGTCCTCCAACCTACGGAACACTTCTTCTAACCTAGACATCATTTCATCTCTGTTTTTTCCACAAATCAAAATGTCATCCAAGAATTGTAGCGTACCATCCACTCCTGTCAACAAGGATTCTACTGTTCTTTGAAAAATAGCGGGTGCGCTAGCTAACCCAAACACTAATCTAGTATATTTGAACAATCCTTTATGCGTGTTTATGCAAGTGAGCATTTGCGAGGTCTCGTTTAAGCACAATTGATTATAGGCTTGAGATAGGTCTAATTTACTAAAATATTTACCGCCATGCAGTTTGGAAAAGAGTTCTTCCTGTCTAGGAAGAGGATATTTGTCCACCAGTAACTGTTTGTTGATAGTTACAGAGTAGTCGGCACACAGGCGTAAGGAACCATCACGCTTCAAAACAGGCACAATAGGACTGGCGTAGTCTGAGTACTTCACCGGCGTCAAAATACCTAACCCGACCAACCGGTCTAACTCTTTTCCAACCTTATCGCGAAGGGAAAACGGCAAGGGTCGTGCTTTAAAAAAAATTGGTTTTGATTCTGGTTTTAACGTTAAATTTACTACATAGTTCTTAAAACAACCTAACTGACCTGAGAATAATTTTGGGTATTTTAAAATTAATTCATCTAAAAAATTCTTGCAATTATTTACGGAACAGATTTGTAGACCAAAACGTGAAAAAAAATCCCTGCCTAATAATGGTGGCCCTCCATCTCGAACAACATACACCATAATATCATACATTTTGTTATTATATTTGAAAGGTAATTGCAGTACGCCACTAATACTCAATCTACCGCCATTATAGCTGTGCAAAATGACATCACTCGGCGACAGCGCTTGATTTGAAAAAAACCGTTTATACATTTGCTCAGATATCACGGTAACTGGAGATCCAGTATCTATTTCAAACGTTAAATTCACATCATTAACCACAACAGACTCTAATTTTATTTTTGGTATAGCAATTCTTTGCAATTTATTCTTAAGTAAATATTGCACTTAAAAAATTCCTCGGAGGGTTCAGGTGGGACTTGAACCCACAACCTTCTGCAATCCGGGCAGATATGCTATCCATATTACACCATCCGAGCCCCTTACTAAGCCGACGAATTTCGTAAGTGCTTAACTCGCCATGAGCTGACGATAGTCTCATCAATATTGTAGGTATACTATACAATATCCAGTGGAAACATTATTACAAATATTTGACCACTAGTTAAGATGAAACTGCTAAACGAATAATTTTATTTTTGGTATAGCAATTCTTTGCAATTTATTCTTAAGTAAATATTGCACTTAAAAAATTCCTCGGAGGGTTCAGGTGGGACTTGAACCCACAACCTTCTGCAATCCGGGCAGATATGCTATCCATATTACACCATCCGAGCCCCTTACTAAGCCGACGAATTTCGTAAGTGCTTAACTCGCCATGAGCTGACGATAGTCTCATCAATATTGTAGGTATACTATACAATATCCAGTGGAAACATTATTACAAATATTTGACCACTAGTTAAGATGAAACTGCTAAACGAATAATTTTATTTTTGGTATAGCAATTCTTTGCAATTTATTCTTAAGTAAATATTGCACTTAAAAAATTCCTCGGAGGGTTCAGGTGGGACTTGAACCCACAACCTTCTGCAATCCGGGCAGATATGCTATCCATATTACACCATCCGAGCCCCTTACTAAGCCGACGAATTTCGTAAGTGCTTAACTCGCCATGAGCTGACGATAGTCTCATCAATATTGTAGGTATACTATACAATATCCAGTGGAAACATTATTACAAATATTTGACCACTAGTTAAGATGAAACTGCTAAACGAATAATTTTAATTTTTTCGTCGGCTTAGTAAGGGGCTCGGATGGTGTAAAGTGGATAGCATATCTGCCCGGTTTGCGGAAGGTTGTGGGTTCAAGTCCCACCTGAACCCTCCGAGGACTTTTTTAAGTGCAATATTTACTTATGAATAAATTGCAAAGAATTGCTATACCAAAAATAAAAAATATTCGTTTAGCAGTTTCATCTTAACTAGTGGTCAAATATTTGTAATAATGTTTCCACTGGATATTGTATAGTATACCTACAATATTGATGAGACTATCGTCAGCTCATGGCGAGTTAAGCACTTACGAAATTCGTCGGCTTAGTAAGGGGCTCGGATGGTGTAAAGTGGATAGCATATCTGCCCGGATTGCAGAAGGTTGTGGGTTCAAGTCCCACCTGAACCCTCCGAGGAATTTTTTAAGTGCAATATTTACTTAAGAATAAATTGCAAAGAATTGCTATACCAAAAATAAAAATTATTCGTTTAGCAGTTTCATCTTAACTAGTGGTCAAATATTTGTAATAATGTTTCCACTGGATATTGTATAGTATACCTACAATATTGATGAGACTATCGTCAGCTCATGGCGAGTTAAGCACTTACGAAATTCGTCGGCTTAGTAAGGGGCTCGGATGGTGTAATATGGATAGCATATCTGCCCGGATTGCAGAAGGTTGTGGGTTCAAGTCCCACCTGAACCCTCCGAGGAATTTTTTAAGTGCAATATTTACTTAAGAATAAATTGCAAAGAATTGCTATACCAAAAATAAAATTATTCGTTTAGCAGTTTCATCTTAACTAGTGGTCAAATATTTGTAATAATGTTTCCACTGGATATTGTATAGTATACCTACAATATTGATGAGACTATCGTCAGCTCATGGCGAGTTAAGCACTACGAAATTCGTCGGCTTAGTAAGGGGCTCGGATGGTGTATATGGATAGCATATCTGCCCGGATTGCAGAAGGTTGTGGGTTCAAGTCCCACCTGAACCCTCCGAGGAATTTTTTAAGTGCAATATTTACACAACAGACTCCTTCAAAGGTTCACCGCAAAAAGTACGAATATTACAACATAGTCGCTTACCATCGTCATCCACGTCTCCATGACACTCGACGTAATGCTGCCTATCTAACCGTTTCGTACACACTCGTTTTAAATGACCTTGGATACCGCACTTTTTGCACTTGTAACGCACAAACCGACACGTAGCCGCCTGATGGCCGAGGAAGCCGCAAGCAGAGCAGCGGGCGGCGTCCTGGCGCGGCGAGGGCGCGGGCGGCGCGCTGGCCGCCGGCCCGCGCTGGTGCGCTCCGCTCCAACGGCCGCCGATCGCTCTCGAACTGCCTGCCACTTCCATCTTCATCACCTGCATCGACGATTCCGCGTCCATAAATCGTCTTGCCTCTTGTGCTCCCATTCTAGCACTGCGGATCCCTTCTGCTATCTCCAACGACTTGTCCAAGGTCAACTCCGCTAACTCAGTGGTGAAGAGTTTGTCCCTCTCTGGTCCCGGCTCCATGCCCAGGACGAACCGGTCCCGTAATTGCTCATTAATGTGCGTTGCCACAAAACCACAGTGCGTGGCCAGGCCGCGCACGCGCGCCGACCACTCCGCTAGACCCTCGCCCGGGTGTTGGGTGGCACTGTGAAATTTGTATCTCTCCGCAAATGTACACTTCTTGGTTTTGAAATGCCCATCGAGCAACTTCACCACTATATCATACTCCAATGTTCCCACTTGACTGGGTAATGCTAAGTCACGTACCAGCTTATACGTGGATTCCGCCAAATTACTTAGCAAGATAGCTCGACGTTTAGAACCGGCTTTGTCTGTATCCACCACAATGTCGTTCGCTAAAAACCACTGTTCGAGACGATCTTTGTACACTGACCATTCTTGAATTTCGTGATTGAACGAAGATAATGAACCGACAGTTATTTTCGCCATTTTGAAAGCACGCGTTGTAGTTTACCGAAGTCGCCACTGTTATATCTGCTACTAGGTGGGAGTCGAAGTAAAACAACCGGTACGTTTGAGCTCGTGTATTCGACTGGGCGCAGCCAGCCGTTCAAAAATATATATGTCTACCTACAACACTCGTAACATTTTTATAAACACAATATTAAGATACCCTTAATTATAACACAAATCTATGTGCGTATTTATAGAAATACGCTAATGATAGCATTAGCTCGGCGGTGAGGGAAAACATCGTCATTCAGTTGGTTCCCTGTTAAAGGGTTGCGAAGGACAAAAGTCAGCCGCTCTATTGTGAAAACCAGACTCCCTAAAACATGGTCTAAGCGCACCCCGGGATCTAAAGCGATTGCTTTGGACGCCACCGAGAAACACATGCTAAGATGTGTAATGTAAAGAGTGGCCTTTTGCACTTTGTTTCTAAAAAACACTAAATTAGTAACAAAAAGTAAAAAATAATACAAATATTTGAGGTGACCTATTCAATTCCGTGAGTTTCATGCATGTTGTACCTTTCTCACTCGTTTCATGAGCATTTTCCAAGTATATTTTGCAGTTTTATTGAAGCTTGATAGATCGGTTCTTCCACGAACGAACCACGGGCGCATTTGGTTTCGTGCGAAATTTCATCAAACTAAAGTTGTTTTCTAAAGTAAAACGTTCATATCTCTATTAACGTTATTGGGGTCTTATTTGTACCTTCATACAAACTGTCATTCTTTTATTCAAATTTTTTCTTGCCATATGGAAGTTCTGTGGAACAATTTAGCAGTAGCGATTCTGGATGCAGCTACAACTAGGAACTTTCAAGAAAAGAGCGTACTCCTTTCTAAAACAACGCATCAGCGACCTTTCTGATCTCAAAGACGTTCATGGACGGTGGTGACAGTTACTTACTATACCATAAATACTATAAATATTCAAACTTTCAAAAAAAGAGCGTATCTACTTATTCCTTTTTAAAAGTTCACGTCTATGACTCCCCTGGTGTTGTAGAGGCCCATGGGCGGCGGTATTCGCTTATCATCATCAGCACTATCACATAAAATATCCTATTATGTGTATTGTAATCCTTTTCCAATGATGGTCTGCTCTATCGATCTAAACTGAGCTGATCTGATCTATCATTGTACCAAAATTAGTTTTATGGTTTAGGAGTGAAAGTAACGGTACCCAACTCAACAGTTATACAAACAAAAAGTGTAGCTATTTTAGTATTAATTATAATAATTTTATGTTCAAAGTTCTAAGTTTATATAAATCATAGATACCTATGTAAAATTATGATATTTCAAAAATAATTTTCAGAAGGTTTCAATACTTTTAGAGAAGAGTGATTTGGCTGTTACTAACCAGTCCTAATAGACCTAAGCCACATCATCACTTACCATCAAGTGAAGTCAGTACAAAAAACAATGTTGCGTCATTATTTCAGACAACAGGCAGGCACTGCTGGACATAGGCCTCCCCAAATGTTCTCCATACAGATCCGCCAGACCTCTTTGAGCACCCTGTCACAACTGCGACTTCCTGTACGCGGCCTCCACTCGAAGACCCTTCTGCCGTCTGTTCTCTTCCAAATGGACCCTGCCCGTAGCCACTTGTGCCATGCAATTCTTTTGGTTATGTCAGCGAACTTTAATCTTCTGCGGATCTCATCAAATCAAATCAAAATCTCTTTATTCATTTACGTCCTTTACTGAACATTTATGAATGTCAAATTTTATAATCTACTGATTCGGAAGGTCAATTTCTACCGAAAGGAATCAGCAAGAAACTCAATCCTGACACGATGACGCATGTTGTTTGTGTAATAAAAGTAAATTAGTAAAACAAATACAAATAGTAAACGCGTGATAAAATTTAACGAATAAAATTATCAGTTTCCAACGACATTTAAAATAGCACCGACAGTTATGGCTTTCCCCATATGCGTGTTTTTAAACCCCATTGTGTCGTAAAAGGCCGATGATAATGAGTCAGCGCAATCAAGATGAGCCGAATTTGAGTTGAACAATGACGCCATAAATTACGCCGCGACTAGAGCCCGATCCGGCGATATCTTTAATCCCGGGATTATCACCAGCAATTATCACAATTTTGCTTTTACTTTCAATTTAATTTTTCGGAGTGTTTTTGTTCTAATATTCGTAAAAACATTTCATTTCAGAGAAAAGATGATAGGTACTTTTAACCAGTTTTAGATCATAATCACGGGCGGTGGTGATTACCTACTACTTACAAACAGGTGAACCGCTGGTTCGTTTGTCACCTCTAGTTAAAAAAAATAGGTTTTAATAGATGTAATAATACTTACATTGAGATATCTTGAACATAAGTATGTGAGCCTTCCAAAGAAGATCGTATCTTGTCCATGGATTTTACAAATCTATGCGCATTCGAGTATTCCGACCTTTAGGTCGGTAGTTCTCGCTGCTGAGTAAACCTGCATCTTTCTGATATTTTATCAAAACAATGTACATTGCTTACCAAATTTATTGATATAACTATCTTAAACGAATAACCGTAGCCTAGTTGATCCAGTTCCCCTGGTATATAAATAACCAGCAGGGTTTTGTTTAGTGACGTTTGAACATTTCAAGAGCTCGGAGCATTTATTTTTACATTCTTAAATAATTTAATGGTTTAATTTTGAAATTTCCATTCTTACGCGTATATAACTCTAGATGAAAATACAGTTATAATTCCGGGATACGGGCCCCGGGACCCGACACGTGAACCTCTAGCGGGTGACCTGTTTGACGCATCGCCTCGTCCCGATAACTTTTGGGCGATAATGGCCTTCCTAACACTTTGGCAATAACCTTGTTATCTGCTACGAGATAAAATTAGACTCACATGACCTGCAAATGAGCAAATCACAAAAATGTTAAAATGTACGGCTAGACTATGTATCCTTAGTTATTTACACCATGATCTTACAAAATGACATCAATATAAATTGAGCTTAGGATACATTTATAAGCCCTTTGGATGTCTATAAAAAAATCTTTTCATGAATGGTAAGTAATTCCAAAAAATGATTTAGATATTAGTTTTGATTTAGGTATCTGGTTACTTAAATAAATAAAACACAATATCTCATACTCGTACATTAACCTGTTTTCGAAGGTTTTCGTACATTAGCTTGAGCATTTGTGTTACAGATATATTATTCAAAAGTGGTAATAATATAATATGTTTAACATCCAGACACTAAACAACACAAATATTAGTTAATCACACGAATGTTTGTCGGGTGCGGATCGAACCCACGGCTTTGGCCTGTCTCATAAGGCAGGATCACAACCAAATGCGCCATCTGGCCACTCCGGCCAGTCAATCATTCTATCGAGCCAGTATTAACTCACCTTGTTATTAAAGCAGTATTGTTAGTATAGCAGTTGGCTCACGAAGTCCCAACTGATTTATTTTCCAGTGAGAAAAAGCAACTGAAATAACATGTAAAGTTTGATACGCGATGACGAGAGGTAATAAACGCGGTAGCTCGACACTGCCAAAATATTCGGCGGCAGAGAAAACATCATTAAGGCGGCCTATTTAAAATCGCTCGATCAAGCGCGCGTGCGCTGGCGCGCGACCAATGCGATGGATCACTCATTGAACTTCACACTAATCGTTACTCAATTAATTAAGTGTTTTGATTGTCTCTGATATTGCAAGACATTCAGTAGCGTGCAAGTGATGAAATATTAAGGTGAAGAGGACGATTTTAATTCACGTCCATAAGTAAGTCGTTTCTGGACCACTAGCTCGGCAGTTGAGGGACAGGCCGGGACAAGCTAGTGAGGAAGCCGTTATCAGAATATTTCGGGCAATCAGACTGATGATGAGCGTATTTTTGAATGAAGGTAAACTCGAAAATAGATATTATGTCGCAAAAACATAATTTTTTAGCGTATAGCCTCCATTTTTTTTTATATCGAAAATCACGAGAATTGGGGGGTCTGAACTCATAATTATGAGTCTCAAGGTGGCGAAGGTCAGACGGGAGTTACTATGTAGCAGTTACAACCAAACTCACAAAATTTGAGGGCTTTAAATGAATCGGAAGTTACAACTGAATGGGAGGGAAACTCTGAGCCAAATCCTGTGTTTGGATGCTACAGGTATAATATCATCCGCTGCTTCGCCCTGTTGTAGATAAAATTTAGGTGATCATAGAAACAAATATGTAATTAAAACAAACAGGGTATTAACAACCCACACGATACGACTAAATAGTATCTTCTTGACCTTAAAGAAAACCTTCAGTATATTCACCGTCCATCCTCGTCGTATAAAACTTTATCGTGTTTGTAAAATATGCTAATGAACTGTTTACCATTTTAGAAAATTTAATATCCAGCAGTTTGCTTAAAGTTTATGAGGTCGTGAGGATAAGGCTCATGTTATAGCTATTGTTACGAGCAACATAATCTACTACCTGGGAAGGGTTAATTATTGACCCAACTCAAAACTGTAGTTTACGGAATTTAAAGCACCGCAAATATGGACCTAAGGGCATGTAGTTTCATATAGCACCAATTACCGTAACTTCAGCAAAAGATCGCTTAATGAACTAAAAAAGGGAAAAAAATATTAATTGTGTTAAAAACTTTTTTTATTTGTACTATTTTGGTGTCCAAGTACTAGTAATATATATACTCGTATATTCACAATTTACAAGTCAAGCGCTTTCAAATGATACCAAACACGGCATATTTATCATAACTTTATTTTTTTACTCTGTATGTTTTGTCCGCTAGAGGGCGCCACATTAGATTTTGTGAAACTTCATATAGCCTATAACCAGCGGACAATTAAGACGCTTATAATGTTATGTCATTTGTCGAATTCTGATAAGTAGTTTAGAAGTTACGTGGAAACAGATGAACATACATACATACATACATACATAGCCTGTCAAAATCATAACCCTCCTTTTGCTTTGCCGTAGTCGGGTAAAAAAGAGTAACTCGCACCTTTAATCAAACAAAGAAATAACTCAAAATTCGCATTTTCCGAGATTTCATCAAAAACTGTAATAACTTAACAAGGACTATCGTTTCACTCGAACAGCCAATCAAATACGAGCAAACTGAGCGAGACAGCGCATGGTCCGCCTCTCTTTTAGTAAAACGCGCGAACAAGTTGATTCCGGTCAAACGAAAGATTCAGTAATGCGCCAGCTTTGTTCAAGATCGGACCGATGCTCTTCCGTTTTTAAGTGAAATAACACGAAATCTTTCAGTCTTTTACTGCCAGGTAAAAATTATGTTCTCTAATATGTAATCTAATAGTGCAATAATTTCGACTTAGTTCACTTTATTACAAAAAAAATTGAAATTTCTACGTATTATTTTTGATATAATTCTGTTTCATTTTAAACGTTTCATAAGATACTGAACTTTATTAACACTTATATCACTTTTGTACTGTTAATTCACGATTACCGTTGTGGCTTTCAGAGTTGAGTCTCTGTGTTAATAATTTTAGAAATATTACTTTTTTAACTTTTTAAATTAATTCACTTTTAAAGTAAATTCACACATGTCACGTTCCCTGTTTCGCCAGAGTGGGAAGGAAACGTTCCTTCCCAGGCGGTGGCCACTTACAGCGCGAGCCCTAAAATCCTTCTATCTTAATCTTAGTCAAGCTAGGGGGGGGAGATAGGGACAGCCGAGAGCGCCGAGCCATCCTACCGAGCTGAGAAGAAGGCCTGTGCAATGCCAGTGGCCGTACTCCCGCACCGCGCACTGACTGGCCTCTTTCTCGGAGAGGAGGGAGACGCGGCGTCTGGTCGGCGTCTTCTTCCTCTCCTTGCCCTTCTGCGAGCGCATGAAAAGGGATCCTCCTCCCGCTGTCACTCGACGGCCTCTTTCTGTGATATTACGTCTGTGTATTATTATTAATAAATTACGTCCTCGCAGAAAGGGGCAAAGACCGTAAAGGCTTGGTCGCTGGCGACCATCGCTTGACTATGGCTGGGAGCGAAAAATCACTCCCAACTCCTGGCGCTGTTGTTCCCAGGAGTTGCACACGGCCAGTGTGCTCGGTCTCGTTTCGCTCGATACGGTGCAGGAACTTGCCGAAGCAACCATGACCTGTAATAATCTGCACCATACGAAACGAAAGGAATCCGTGGGACCTCTCTATCCACTAGGCTAGAACCAGTGCTAGCGCGTCCGTTGTCCACCGACCTAACTCGGCCATGCCGAGGCTAGTGGACCATCTCCGGACAAGATCTTTATGCGCCTCCTTGCGCATCTCGTAATCGCACTCTCGTAAGCAGTAGGGCTCGCCCTCTTCTTTTTTGGCCACGGTCCATTGATTGACGGAGGCCAGCACCTTGGATTGAATAACTACCTACTTGGACTATAAAGGTTAAATTAGTAGGTTTACTTTTATGCAGGACCCGAACCGAACTGTGAACGAAACACAGTATATCAATCAATCGAATAATTTAAATATTTAACTGTTTCGAATATAACTACCTATACGTAGTGCAAACTGGTGGCATATTTTATTAAATGAAATGAAACCGAACTCCATTACTGACCATCTTCTCTAGGACGGGCGGCAATAAGAGGTCCCGATCTCCAAGGGCTGCGGCGTAATGTTGTCCATGATTCATCCCACGCAGGCATTCCGCCATTATGTGCTGTGCGGTATCTTCCGCACAGTCCTACACATCTGCACCGGCAACGATGCATAGATACCTTCCAACTCAGCCATGTCTTGAGAGGATCTGTGTCAACCGATAGCTCATCGATCCACCACACTTTCTTTGAAACCATCTGTCTAAGATGGGCCGGACCGGCTCCAGAATCTGACGTCGTGATTCAGAACCTACAGGTGTCGAACTAGTTTAGGCGCCGCCGCCATTCACTTAGTGCCGTGTCCTGAGCAGCTCTTTACTACCGCACTACTGCGTCCAGCGGAGAATAAATAAAAATAAATAAAATAAATAAATTGAAACAACATCACCTACATTGTCCTGGTCCCAAACTAAGGTTTTCCCTTGTACTATGGAAACCAGAAACAACGAAGGAACCACAAACACCCGGCAACATTTACTGCGGACTTGAGCACCTTGCCAGTAAACATAATCCTGGACTTCTGCGTCTAGATCCCTTAAGGGAACCTGCTATGGCGCGGTATCCCACAATTATCCGAACGTCCATGACCCTCTGTACTTGAAACAAGCCTTATGACGGTTCATGATCCCGACCAGATCGGTGCCCCGTATAGGGCAATCGATCTTACTACCCATGTATAAACGGCGACAGCTTTCATCGCCTCCTCTTAGGTTGGGCAGCAGCGGACTAAGAGCCCCCGCAGCGCCAACTAATCTCGGGACCAGCCGTTGCCGGTGCCCGGTTAACTCCCATCTGCTGTCAACCACGAGTATCAAGTACTTAAGGGTAGCTCCAACTGGGATGGAAGTCCATTGTGGTGGGTGGGACCAGGAGGTGTATTTTTCCGAGGACCGTGAAATCAGATTGCCTCGTACTTGTGAAATGCCACCTGTACCCCTTGACACAACCTCTGCCACAGCAGTCAAGAGCGGATCCACCATTGTGGGCACTGTGGGCATGCCCACAGCTTTAAATTTACTTGAGACTTTGCACTTTCTTCTATCGACTTAGGATCAGCAGATTCTAAGAGAGGGAGAGGGGGATTGGCGGGGGAGGTTGCACCTACAACTATGGGCGTAGCTAGGGGGGACGAGCCACTAGGACCCCCCTTCGACGATACCCCAAGTCGGAAAATCCTTAGATGCCCACAATCACGGGCGTAGCTAGGGGGAACGAGCCGCTCGAATCCCCCCTTCCACTATGTCCCAAGTCAGATAATCCCTAGATGCCCACAACCATTTTTGAGGTCTGGATCCGCACCTTGCAGCAGTGGCCAGTACTGTAGCAAGCACCCCGAAGTTCAAAAACTCTGACTGTCACCAGTGCGTCGTCGACATAACAAAAAACGCGCAAATTTGCGCAGCGCAGAACGTATTCGGCATGAATGGGCCGGCTCGACCGGAGTGATACCACGGTCTCACAGAATACCGGCATGAAGCAGCGCCTGCGCTGTGTTTCGTCGAGTAAGTGAGGGCACCGGAGGCCCAATTGGGGGGGAAATGCACCTCTTTACATAAATTTAAGTCTTTGTGTTACACTTAATTTTATCTAATACTGGAATAAAAGTAAAAAAGATAAAACCTTTTAAATTATAACAATAAAAAACAGCAACATTCTGACTTGCATCGCACCATTTTGAAGGAATTAAATTAATATTTTTATCAAAAAGTGAAATAAGTACGAACTTTTTTTTCAACAATATAAATAAATACCTTCCTTTTATAAATAACTATGATCTCCATACAAATTAATTTCTATATGTTTTAAACTATTCATAGCTATTTTTAAAACAAGGCTATTGTTATTAGTTTATTTTTAATTTAATTTTGAAGTACACTAAGCGGAGGTGTCAAACTTCAATTGCGTTTTCCCACAAATGTGAAATTTTGAGTTATTTCTTTGTTTGAATAAGGGTGCGAACTGAGTTTCTTGTCTTCTCCACAGAAAACCACATACCGAACCAGTAGTAAACATAATGATGAGTAAAAGGTCTCACCATTGAACTTGGCACTAATTTAGATATCACTTTTTTGACGATGAACTCGACAAACAAAACTTTGAAAAATTTGAACTTGGCCCCCATTTCATATTTATGTTTTTGATGGGATCGATGTAACAGACTCCAGAAACATACCAAATTACTTAAAATAACGATTAAGTAAGTTGATTGGTTGTTCCATACAAGCTTTTGGATGCGAAAATCAATTCGAATTTCCTTTCTTTTGGAAATAATATCACATTTCTGTAGCCTGATTTAATGATTTACTGAAAATCAAACACGTCTGACATTTGAATTAATATTATCAGTAAAGCACAGATAGGTACTTTAATATTTTAGGCCTCTGAATTGAGCATGTTTGTTTGAAAATTAGGTCTTGATATTTGATAGCTCGCGAGTGTATAGTCGTAGTTATATTCACAAAAGCAGGCTCAGTATTTACTGTTCAGCAACAAACACGTAGTACGAAGAGTAGATTACGTGCCCGGTTACCGGTACGTTGGCGACAATCCGGAGCATTACCATATCTGTGGCGTCAGGAGTAATCAAAGAGACAATCCTTGATATTGCGGAACAGTCCCCGGGTTCAATGCGGGACTGCCCATTGTTACTATGACCTTTTGTGTAGCGGAATACGGCCTCACGGAATAGCCTCCTAAATGTTCTACATTGTACATTACAAGTGTAACTAATGGCTCGACATACTTACATGTTGTGTACAGTCAGGAACTTAGAGATACCTGTAATTGCTCTTAAATGTTAAGTTGATTCCTTTGTTTGAAAACTAATTGTTTAGGCTAATGTTGGTTTTCAAATATAAAAAAGTTAAGTATCGACCCATATACAGTCTACAGTAGGGTAAAGGCCTACATAGAAATCAAGTCATGATGGATGAATGTCATTCGGCTGCTTTTAAACTTTCATGGTCACAAACATTAGAATAGTTATTTACAGAATCGGTATTTACGGAATCATTTTGAGTTTCCGACATTAATAAAGTATATGCCTGCGTTCAAAATATCGCATCATAGAGTTCAAAGCCTCTTCAATCAACTTATTTTTACTACAACCACCAACTCTTGACCTCTCGTAGACCAATCTGCACCTCAGAGTAGTATGGCTGGTCAAAGACTATACAATACTGTCGATAGACTATCGTTAGTAAAAGAAAAATCTTTATATCGATGGTCTAATGGTAGTATTGCCACGTGTCAATAGTATCAATACTATCTAAGCTAATTTCTGATAGCATTAGATTTGTTAGAAACCGATTTATTATCGATAGTAACGCTCGTTACACTATCGATAGTATCGATTTTTTTGGCGTATATTAATAATATTATGCCTAATTTCCTATTGATACTGTCGATACTATGGACGGACGTTTGCAATTCATTCGATAGTACCTACAGCAACAGCAAAAGTAGATCAAAATCAATAACTCAATACTCAATATTGAGCGGAGTTGCGTCAGAACTGTATGAATTTAACACCAAACAATTAAATAGGTAATAATAAATAATAGGTAATAATAAATTCACACAACATCTCATACATTGACCTGACTCCGTACTAAGTAGCTTAAGCACTTGTGTTACAGATATCAGACAACAGAGGATCACAAATATAATACTTAAATACTTTATAACACCCAGACACTGAACAAACACAAGTGTTCATCACACGAATGTTTGTCCAGGGTGGGGATCGAACCCACGACCTTTGGCGTATGAGGCAGGGTCACTACCATTGCGCCATCCGGTCAATCAAGGTCAAGGTCAATTCTGACGCAAACTCAGTACCTATAGCCTGAAAGTGATTCATATTGTTGACTGTACTGTCGATATCCTGAATTGTTTTCAGAAAGTCTACCTCCGACCGCCCAGGCCTTTATAGATGACATTTAAAATGTTCCCGGGCATTTCAGCACGTTAAATCTATAGTTACCTTTGCTGAAAGTTCCTCGTGTATGAACTCGGTTATGCCTGATGTACCGTGAGTCGCAGCCGCCTGAGCGCTGCGAAGTGCCGCCTTTTGATGCCCCTGAAGCTGAAAGCTTGCTCGAATACACATTATTTATTTATCTTATTTGTACTGTCATCATAACGCTGTTGAAAATGGGATGAATATTAATGATATATGAATTTATACAACATTTCATATATGATCTGAATTTGTACTGGAATGCGTATGCAGTTGCGGTACGGATTTCAGGCAATAGAGTTATCATATCAATCACAAATATAATGTTTAAACAAACTCAAGTGTTTATCATGCTCGTACGAATTGTTATCAGGGGTGGGAAAATTGGCAGATTCTCTCATTAGTTGACTCATTTTACCTGTAAATTCTTGAGGAGAGAGCTCTTTGGCCCGTCCTAACGAGTTTCCATAAGATGCCATTGCGTCGCGGAGGTGCGTCCTGTATTTTAATCCGCTTACTTAGCGTTTTTGTCTTCGGATCCTTAAACAAGGCGGCTGTCTCCTGATAGACTGATAAGAATTTAATCAGCACGTTGGAATTTACACAAAAAGTGTTCGTAGAATTCCTACCAGTGAGCTATTTAATTCGGCTTAGCTCTTTTTAATTTATGTTTGAAAAAGAAATCGCTGACTACTATTATTTACTCGGGGGAAAACTTGTTATCTATCGGGGAAGGGTTGGAAAATCAGAAAATTAACTTCTAACGTTTTGTTATTTTATGCCTTGTAAAAATCGTCGTCTTTTATCACGCAGAGTAGAACTGTGGGACAAGCGGTTTAGTAATTACTACGATGAGTCACTGACCGAAATTGTCTTGGCCTCTGAGATAAGACACCTTTACTGTCTCGTTTCACGCCACTTGCAGCTCACGAAGATCTGCTTGCAAGAGGTCATCCCAGCGATATCTGGGGCGGTCCGCCCCGAGACACCTATAGAAATACGCTACGGCACGGTGTAGGGAGGGGGGATTAGGCCTGGTCCTTGGGCGAAGAAAAAAAGAGGGCGGCAAAGCAGTCATCCGCCTTGGGCGGCCGATACCCATGCTACGCCACTGACTCTTTAAACAACTTTTCTTACGTTCTACTCTGGCAAAGCTCCCATTATGTTATCTATTTATCTATAGAGCCTTCTTTGCGTAATGTCTCGGTTCAGCTTTGATAAAGTTCAGCAAACGCGTCGTGTTTTAGAATCTCCCGCCTAATCCAGTTGTTTCAGGCCGCTCTCGTGTGGCACATGAAATCTTATTCTAGTAATTGCATTGGATTAAATGTGGAGACAGGTTTTCACTGGAATACAAAAGAAAGTAAAGTAAAAAGCTCGCCTGATCAAATAATGTCAATTAATTAGATTCACTTTAAAAAGAAAATATATTGTTTTTGTTTTTTTTAAGTTTCTTTTTTGTTTTGGAAACATTTGCTCATTTCTCGTGCCTGGTTTTAAATTATTACTATTAAATAGTCTGACAGTGATCATACTATGAATGCTTCATATATCATAATTACTCTCAAAATAGCAGCACCTGGGTCATTCTCATAAAATGGCTGGCTGTATGCAAACCCATATACCTCCAAAATTGACATCAGAATCTTACAATGAATATGGTTTAAAACTTATAAAGAAGCTCCGGCTTCATTTATTCAAAATTATTTTAAAAATATTTATAGAGATTCATGATAATTTCGGAGGAATTTGGATTTAAATACTCATATGGTAATGCCATCTCAATGAAAATGAGCTGCCACCTCTAGCTCTGTACTATATTGAACCAAGGGTTTGTGGCAGGCGGTGTATATCTGTGACAATGTTTGTCATTAGATTTTTACCCGATTATACAGGAATGACTAGCCGAGGTATCTCCTAGCACCCGCCCATAATCGCTTGACATCACATTGCTTCAGTTTGTCCAGTGAGTGAGCACTTATCACATAAAAAAGCACCAGCAATCCAAGTCGAATCCCGTCCTGGAATATTTATCAAAGTAAACATTTATTATAATGTAATAGAGCTAATATAAATGTACCGTACATAACTCTTTATTTAATTAATTTCGTTGCCGTAAATCTGAAACCCCCATGGTTTGGGCATTTTTTCAAGCAGATTCACTGACCAAATCAGACCTCTGTCAACTAACAAAGATATGTAGCGAGTATTAGTGACGCGAAACAGTTGCAACTATCGATAGTTTCGGCGATGGAATAGAATTTAATTCAATTCAAATTCTTTCTCGTATTTGGTCTTGAATTAACACATTAATTATTTAATGAAACTGCTACAACACTCAAAATATCGGTAGACTTGTTTATATTACCTATTTATTCATATTATTTGTAATATCATAGGCGTTTCTTATTTAAGTACATAGGGTTGCAAAACCTTTTGACTTTAATAACTGGTTTTTGGGGGTTTCTTTATTTCTCCTATGCCGGTGAATTCTGGCTGCTGATGAACTTATTTGTCAAAGTCAATCACAGGACTTTGTCTTTCCACTACGTTATTGATTTTCACTTTGCTAAAATTATCATGTTACAAATAAGAAGGCAAGTAAGTAGTAGGTCATTAATTAAAAAAACTTTTCATGCTCAAACTTTGTGAGTTTTTAGTATTGGATTTCGATTACATTGATTGATTAAAGAATAAATCAGTAGGGTTTTTTTGCTTTTCATGTTTATCTATTTATTATTGTACTCAAAAGTAATTATTTTCCAACAAACTTATCTTTAAGCCGTCGAACAATATTTCGGGTTCGTGATCACCGATCTTCATTAAAGCAAGCGTGGTGATTAACCCTTATCCCAACATAGGCCCTGCAGTATTGTGCCATTAAATAGCCTGATATTTGACTAGTCAACTCGCGATAGTGTCGCCACACTAGCAAGGCCGCGTGCGGCGGAAGTCCTGCGGGACCCACCGCCGACTGCGGCCCGCGGTTAACAAAATGAAAAACGCCGTCCCGCGCCGTCCCAAGCCGCCGGGCGCCGCGGCGGGACATGGCCTACAGATTTTATTTATCTTCTTCCTAACATCAATATCTAAGGTTTACCTAAAATACATCACTAAAGTTATTTAGGTATGTTAGGAGTATCAATGCGCAATCTCTAGTCCATTCTTATGACATTTACAGTTTAATGTAGCTGTGGGAAAGCCTCGCTTTGGCATGAATGGCCGGTTCATTCCTTGGCTCAATTTACTCCAACTTTTGCATACACATTCTTTGACAGAATGATGGATAAAATATAAGATTCAAACTTTAATAGAATACTTACATCCCCTAATGGAATAAAAAATAATTTGGGGGTTCATTAGAAGTTGATATTTTAAATATTAAATGGGTTTGCACTTGACCTCATCTCACCTGATGGAGAGTGACAATGAGGTCTAAGATGTAGCGTGCTTTCCCAGAAGAAGCCTATTCACTCTCGACTTAAAGACACCCAAATTGTAGCTCTCTGGAAATACAAAAGCCGGCAAGTTGTTCCATTCCTTAGCATTTCGTATAAAATATTAATGAGCCGCCTAAAATCTATTAATCTATAAACGAACATTTATAATAAGTAATATTTTTGTTAAATTCTATTTAAATAATCATCTTTAAGTCAAGAGTCATAAAGTTCACGCAAACGAAGTTGCGGGCGGCCACTAGTTAAACATAAAACTGGAGAGCACTCCATGGTCAGCGCGGGATTCCACTCAGTTAAGAGCCGCGCATGTCTAGTGATGCTTAAATGGATCCTACTCTATAAATATGTTACCTATGCATTCTAGTAATGGACTGCCCTATCACCTGTGAAAATTACTCTAGATGACGTAATGTAGAACTGGGATCCATCTTCACAGTGATTGGTTATTTTTGATGTTTCATATAAAAATGACACTAAACAAAAATTACATTGACAAATGCTATAGGCATAGCCCCCATTTACCTAGACGTACTAAGGACTGCTTTTTCTAAACACTTTGTAAGGTATAAACGCAAAATGAGCGTACAAGTAAGACATTAATTAAGTACTACTAAACACCTTAACATAACGCTTGTCACATATGTGTCACAATCTCGAAGCAAGTTTATCTTTACCTCTGAAAGCGCTATTTCGGTTCAATGGATTGAACATTAAACCAGAACTTTTATTCGAATCTGGTGTTGCATATCTTTCCTAATATACCAAACTAGGTACTTTGCGGTTTGCTTTCACAACTACAAAGAAATTCACCGATACTATCGAGCTCGGTACCGATACTATTGTTGCGAATCTTTTGTTGGGATTGTGCATCAATACAATGATACACTTTTTTATTCTGCGAATCTTGGAAATATTGAGTGTTGCGAGAATTCAATGGGTAGATATTTGGTTTGGTAATCAAATTATTTAACGTCCCGTTGGTATAGTAGTTTAGGTACCGGGCCGCGTCAAGCAAAAATTATTTTTCGAATTTTTCGAACAAAGCTCGGGTTTGTGATCGCCAATCCGCATTAGGCTAGCGTGGGGAAAGCTTAATCTCATCATAGTGGCGATAACTTGATTTCTATGATGGAGGCCTTTCCCTGCAGTGGGACAGTATATAGGTTGGTACCTACTTTAATTAATCCTACAAACGAATCATGAACGAGTAGAATACACATATCCATTTTCATACGATAGCAAAGACGCAAAGAGGGGTTGTGCTCCCTGTAATCCTTTGACCTACATACGCGTGTCCATTTCTATGTAAAGATAACTGAAATACTCGTAAATTTGGTTCATCTCATTGGCTTTGGGGATCATTAGGGAAAGAAAACTGCAATCCGGGTCATTTCGCGAGAAGAGACCTTGCCGTCAAGATATATTGGGGAAACTCTTAGCTATGAAGACAGAAAGCATTTATTTTTTCCAGAATTCTTGTGTTAGGTAGATGACAAACCAAGAATCACTCGTATTTCTCATATTTTAAAAGATTAATTTTACTTTGTCAAATTATTTTCAATTTTGTAACTCGTATTTATTGTACAAAAGCAATAATAGTAGTTAGATTGATTGTCTTTAATATTTTAAATATAATTGATTGATATCGTTTATGTTTCAAAATGAAATAAATCATTTATTTATTAGCTAGTTACTTACAGTGACAGACAAATGAATTGGTCTGGAGCTGACACTTAGTAAATTGATTCAACCTGGTTTTTCTCAAGTAACATATTGAGAAACTAACCACATTACGACAAGAACTTCACAGTTTTTAATTAAATTGTCTCGATTGAGATATAAAGTCAATATACAGCGCTAAATTCACTATGCTCTACTTGATATTTTGTAATTAAATTCGTACTATCTTTAATCAATAGTAACATCTTTATCTCTACTATTTGTAAAACGGTAAATCACAAAGGCACTATCAGGGTTTACAGGTAAAACGAAAGGATGTAATACTTCCACAATGTAATCGACTCCTAGAAGCATCTAGTGGGACTGATCCAAATTGCCGTGACGAATCTAAGGTTTCGTTTTTACCATTTGGTTATAGAACCCTTAAAACCGTCATTACCGTTTAACGTATTATTCCAAAAAGCGCGTGTAACTAAATCCATGTATTTTTCCGGGTCATGCCTGGAGCTGTAACCCTAGCCGCGTCCGATCATTTCAGCGTCGTTGGCGACCGCAGCCACTCGCGCGGCCGACGCTGCCAATAACTTGGAAACATTTTATATGAGATTTATATGAGCGATATGAAACAGGAAAGCAGGCAAGTTAAATTGAATCCGAGAAAATATGAGACTTGCCAACCAATAGAATGCAATATCGCTCGAAGGCACTGGCTCCAAGAAATTGTCTGATATTACAAGACGTAACCCAATACAAGTTCCATAGGAATTTTGATTTGTCTCCTCATTATGCATGTAATAACATATTTCTGCCGTACTATATAAAAGTGGAATACATTGCCAACACGTGAGTTTTTTTTCTTCAATCTACATAAAGGAATCTTTCAAACCAAGCTTGAAAAAGCAACTCACGGGCGAGTATGGTGTTGCCAGCCAATGTGATGCCATGACATCATGTCCCCTATTTAGATGCTTCATGATATACAATCTGTTGATACTAATTGAAATGTCACTAGTTATTGGATAAAGGTTATCCATCTGTGCGATGAGCCTTCGTCTCAGACTGCCGTAGTGATGGGACGTGATTTGACTGTTAATCGATTAAAACGATGATTTGATGGAATCGGGTGAACTCGGGATGTCAACGTCAAATGTTTTACCATCTGTTGCAGAGTCATCTCATCCAAGGGTGTGCTTGACTCTAACCATACCCCGAAAAAAATATTGATATTTTCCCCTGGATGTCCATTGGAGATTTATGTAACTTCCATAAAATACAATTGAGGGAATCCAATTGTAAAAAATTGTAATTATTTAAAACAGAACTTGTCATCGACCAATTTTCAATACAGCACAGTAGCTTGTTTGCCAACTAAAAACCCATAATTTTATACCACAAAAGGCGAACCTTTAACCCCTAGTGGGTTACGCATAGTAACTATCTAATGACCACATAATAACCATTAATACCATCATGCTAAAAAAGTAGACCTGGCTTGCATCACTAGACTCTCTCATGGAGTGATGGATCGGCTCCAGCCCCAGGGACCGGGTTCAATCACCAGCGTGCTGTGCGTTAGGGGACAGCGAGGCGTTTGCGAGACGTCAAGTCTACATACACTTAGGTACCTACTTCTTTGTAACGTTTGATGTATGGTGCGTTCAGTAATATAAACAAGGTATTGTGTGATTCGTAGTATTGCTTTCATTGCAGCAATGATCGAAACTTGCTTAGAGTTTCTAAGTATCCGAACATGTTAGGTACACGTTATATTTCAGTAAACGTATTCAATAAATGAGATATAACATGCTTTGTAGCTATTTCCACATAATTATCTGTGCTTGTTATTCCCAGTTGGATTCAAAATCGTTTCTCCAGAATCCAGGATTCACTTGAATCCACAAGATCCAGGATTTGATTAGTCAGGTAATTTCAACGAAGCGAGTGCCCTCTGACCTTGCCTACTCTAGACAGGGGTATTAATCTGTTGGCTGAACGCAACGTGTCATTAAGCACGGTCCATCAGATCTGAGTAAAATTATCAAAAAGCCCCATAAATTTATCGAAATAGACCAGTTGCCAAAAGGAGAAAATAAAATATTCATAAAGTAAAGTAGACTTCCCTCACCAAAAAGCTGTTTCATTCAAATGGAAAATAGTTTTGGCAATTGGGCATATTATCCAAAGTAACCCGGGTATAACATTTCAAATCAGTCATCTATGACATAAAGCCCTTACTGAACAAATGAATAAAGAAAATAAGGAAAAGGCTTATTTAAGGAGAAATAAATTTTCTAAATAAATGAGTAAAAAATATATACGCAATTATGTACTCGAGGCAGGCAGTGCCTTACAATGATCTATTTACTTTCCGCCCGCCACGAGGTACGAGTCTATAAAAATACAAAAAGGCATTGAAGATTGTGAAATAATATTTTTTACATTCTGTTAGATTTTTTATGTGATAGGTGGCAGACGAGCAGACGTATTACCTGATAATGAACCAATTCAACATTAGTAGAGACACAAGTTACCCAAAAGCCCAGATCCAAAAGCCTTTTAAAAGGCATAAAACAATTGATTTTCCATTGTGTCTGCCAACCTTTATGCTATATTTTCCCCAAGATTTAACTTTCAGAGCCCTCGTTTACGCGGCATACTGCACAACAACGAAGCGATTTCCTGTGAAGCCACTGTTAGCACTCTGATATCACGTTGTCCCATGAACAAACTTTGAACCCCCTTTTCGCTCCATTAGGGGTTTAAGTTCGAAATATCCTTCCTTATAGGATCTCATCCAAAAATGCTCATCACATTTGACAATTTTCCATTCCATTTCATTCCATATTTGTTATAGTGTAGCTGGGCTCTTAGAGGTCCAAACCAGATGTTCCATGATCTTTGATTTTTTTCATGGCATCATAAATTGCTCATCAATCTGAACAACTTTTGTTAAGGTGCCATTGACCTACCTCTTATAGTTAAGCTTGGCTGTTGTGGTTCTACATTAAGGAGCCTAGTCTTCAAAATGTAATATACCCTATAAGTTGCCCTGATATTACAGCTATACAATAAAAGAAGTTTCATTCGAATTGGTTCAGTAGTTTCCGAGATTAGCGCGAACAAACAGACAAACAGATAAACAGACAAACAGACAAACAGACAAACAGACAGACAAAAATTTTAAAAATCATTGATTCATGTTCTGTTACTGTTTTTTAGTCGTCCTAAGTTATTTTGAGATAAATATCTTCAATGTACAGACACAGCTTTTTTACATTTTTATTATATTATATAGATTATTATTATATTATATATATATATATATTATATGTATAGATTTAATACCCGCACCGCGTCTAGTTGAGAGGGATCGTTTCAACATCATATTAGTATATTGCCTCAGTGGCGCAATGTGTAGTGGCTCGCATTTCAAAGCGAGGGCTGCATTTTGGGTCCCGAGGGCCTTAAATAAACCAGAGTTCCGAATCGGAGTTCCCCTTCCTTGTGTGCTTGCTGTGTGTCTCCTTTGCTCGGATGAGACGGTTAATTATATTCTCAATCGTCACGGGACGGCTTCGATATAAGCCTGGTGGTTCGATCCTCGGTCGAACCGAAATTGTACCTGAGTTTTTCTGCTAAGAAATTCTCAGTGTCAGCCTCAAGATGGCGGTCTTGTTGGTACTAAACGAAAATCTGTTCCTCGAAAAGTACGTTAAGCTGTTGGTCCTGAGCCTGATCTCTTTTCGGCCGCGTCCTAAGGTGTCCTATCGAAATGAAGGTTTATGTCCTCCTACCCCTATACAAGTGAAATGAAGAACTCACACAAACGTTTGTTCAGAAAAGGGAAGCGAATCTTTAGCATAAGAGGCAGAGTCACTACTAAATGCGCCATCGGAACAGTAGCCGGGCGAGGGGAAAGAGAGTTTAAAGGATAGCAGCTTACTGATGCGATCGTGCAGCCAAAACCGCTGGAGGGACGGAGTTGGTAAAAGAATTGCGCGACTCCAGGCTAGTGACTTGCAGGAGGTGGGTCAGGACCCTTCTAGATGGAGGCTCTAAATAACGGAAGGCCAAGGCTCACTTTGGGTCACTGCGCCAGTCTAGTTAGTTACCTTACTGGTGAGGTCTGCTTCCATCTATAACATAAAAAAACCTTGACCGACGTATTTGGTAATGTAGTTAAGACCATCTGTATTTGTTCTTACTTCATTCGTAATCCACTATTCCGATAATAAAGAATATTATAATTTACATAAGTTGATTTAAATAAATTAGTACGAGTGGCATAAATGTTAAGACAGGTGTAACATTTGACACACCCAAGATTGCATCCAGTGGTGATTTTATAAGTGAAACTGTGAGGGTATCGGAAGATCCACGCCGGG